>BCHH01000001.1:667232-796651 GCA_001599595.1 Beverwykella pulmonaria
TCTGGGTAAGAGACGAGTGAAGTTATTTGAGTTGACTACAAAGAGCAAACATAACATAGGAAACTGCCTTCCTTATATATTTCCTCTTTGCCCATAGAATCCTGAGTCTCCCATCCCTTGGCGGGATATCGGGGATCCTCCAATTCTCCCGAGTCTCCCATCCCTTGGCGGGATATTGAGGATCCTCCAATTCTCCCGAGTTTCCCCTTCCTTGGCGGGATATCGAGGATCCTTCGATTCTCCCGAGTTTCCTGTGTCTTGGCGGGATATCTTCTGTCACGTGCCTCGCTTACCTGCGCGAATCCTCGCTGTTCTTTTGTGCTGCGCCCGTTGACAGGGTTTTGTTTGTTCGTTGGCGGGGTTGGTTCCTCATCTGCAGCCCGCATCTGTGCAACTTCTTTGAACCGTAACACTCTCCTTCCCTTCACCCACCCCGTTCTCCCGTCTGATGCAGCTTCCACACCCACTGAACCCCCGCAAGCACGGATATTCAAGGAGCTAACATTTCAGAAATTGTCCAATTCCCCTCACATCACCAGTTGAAAACGCTCCCTATTAGGGGGATGCGGGAAGAGGTGAGGAAGACCTACCCTTGATAAATTTAGAACGCACTGGGAATTTTATCAATAGTACGTCAACGTCCTTAGAGGCTGACGATCAATTCTTTTTGTCTCCCGCGAAAGCGGCGGCTGGCCCGTGCGCGCGCCTTGCCCGATGCGGGGGTCGCGGTTTCCTGATGCAGGCTCGCCGTCTGGTCGTTTACTGTGTTTTAGATTTGAATACAATATAAACTTCACTTTTAAAGGGTCTATTTAACCTATAGATATTATTTATGTTCTATACTTATTGATAGAGAAGGGGAGAATAAGAACTGTTGATTTCAGCTCGTATTAATGCATGCGCTGCTGCAATTTGCAGAGCCGGCTCGCTGCCAATCCAAGTACCTAGGCACAACCATCTGTAATTAGAGCTAAAATTTTAAGCTCGTGTCTATTGTACACCTGAAGACGTGATTGCATTGCTTAATTAGCTTGATTCATTCTCTAAGAATCGGATGACATCCTTTCAAACGCCGGCCTTTCAAAAGCTTTCAGCCTAACATCGGTTTGCCGATCAAATCCTTATCGATAACCTTAAATCTCCGTTTGAAAAGTTTCCGACACGGCTCAGCGAGCGCACACTTCAACGCAAACCACCAACGCTTCATAGCCACCACATCGCTCACCATGGCGTCCGAGACACAAAACAGCCCTTTTATCAAGAGCCTCGCATCGAGCGGTACAACCTGTCGTGCCTCCGGGATCGTAGGCACAGTCGCTGATTATGAAGTGCAGACAAGGAAACCCGCGACCAGGCGCTCGACTCGCTTCGCACATTCCTCAGCAGCCGGTCACAAATCTCAGAACTCGATCTTTTGAAGCTGTGGAAGGGACTTTTTTACTGTATGGCATCCCCAACTCCTCAAATCCTCCTTGCAAGTCGAGAGCCGTCGGGGAAAACCGTATGCTAAGAAAGGCAAATAGGTCTATGGATGCAAGACAAACCCGCGCACCAGCAACGCCTCTCCCGCGACCTCGCCTCACTCGTCGAAACCCTGCACGCGGACGTCGTCTTGCCCTTCCTCTCTGCGTTCTGGAATACCATGGCGCGTGAATGGGGGAATATCGAGGCGCTGCGCATGGATAAATATCTTTTTCTCATTCGGCAGTATCTCAACGCCTCATTTCGATATCTCGCGCGGAAGGATTGGGTAGACACGGAGAGAATCGAGAGTTATATGACGATACTGAGCGAGACGCCGCTGAATCCGAGGGATGTCAAGGTGCCAAATGGACTGAGATACCATGTGCTGGATATTTATATGGATGAGTTGGAGAAGGTGGGGTGTGAGAAATGTGACGCAGAGACGTTGGAGATGTTGCTGGAGCCGGTGGGAAGGCTACAGAAGGAGAGTAGGGATAAGGCTGTGAGGAAGGCGGCGGGAGAAACGCTGGGGGATGAGCGGTTGGTGGTGTGGAGGGGGGAAGAGGTCAGGGATATGGAGATGGGGGAGGGGGGTGAAGACGATGAGTGGGGCGGTATTGAGGATTAGCGTATTGGAGAAGGTGAGGCAACTGGAGTCATTTTAAGCGTGGCGTTTGGCGGGTGCATATAAGCTTCCCGAACATTGGAAAAGTTTTGATACCTTGACTTCACATAGTCTATATAGATCCATTACCACTTAACCCATGACTATGGTTCGTAAATGCGTGCCTCGACCTGATCATGGACTTAGCTATGACACCGTCTCTCAAACAGCCACTCATGGCCACAGCGGATCCTCGACCCTCCGAAAACACGCCACATACTTCATCCCTCCATTCCTCTCCACCTTCTTCCCCTCCTCAGTCTCACTCCTCATAACTGCCACACACACATCCCCCTCCAACTCCTCCTCCCCAACCCTAGCAAAACTCGGATGCCGTTCAAAATGCCCGGTCATCCATTTGTGCAGGTCCTCCACATCGGTAATCGTATACACGATGCCACCAGGCCTCAGCACATACGCATACTCGGAGTTAAGCGTGTAGGACACGATCCTAGCCTTGTGTTTCCGCTGTTTGAAGTGTGGATCTGGAAAGCAGAGGAAGATCTTGGAGAGCTGGGCTTTTGTGAAGAAGTTGGGTAGGAATTTCATTGTGTTGGCGCGCAGGCACGACACGTTTTGGTAGGTGCATGCGGGAGAGGAGGCATTTTGGACGCGCAGCGCGCGCACCTTTTCTTGCACGTATTCGGTTACCGAGGTGCGGAGTTCAAGGCCTGGATAGTGTGTATGGTTAGAAATTGGTTGTGAGGTGAAGGAAGGAACACACCGAGCATCAGCGTATTGGGAAGCTTGGGCGCTAGCGCAAATAGCAGGCCGCCGAATCCACACCCAATATCCGCGATCTCAACCGGCTGCGTGATAGCCTTCGTCTTCACCTCTGAGTTCGATGTCCGCGTCAGATCATGTGATTCACCCTCCGCTTCCTTCTCGTTGCCTTGCTCTTCCTCATTCTTGACGGCGTATGCAGGATAGTATTTCGCCCAGTCCATTTCCGCTGGGTTCTTAGGACTATAGACCGTCAGTGCACATACTTATGTAAAAGTGTAAATCTCTTTACTAGGTCAATGAATGGTCCGAAAAAGGATTGGCGTGCGCGCGTTGCCTGTAGAATTTCTTCTGTGGCAGATCTACATTTTGGCCATCGGTGGGAAGCGAATCTTTGTACGCCTCACGCTTTGTGCGTTTGGCCGGTTCGCCGGGCATCGTGGAGCTTCAAATCTTCAAGTCGATGAAGTTTGGCTGGTGGTGCTAGAGATTTGAGGGATGGTTGGATCCCTTAGCGAAGCGAAATGGTGGAGTCAAGCTTTTCACTAGATCGCCGTCGCCGGGTTGGTCGCAGCCATCTCATCACACGATGCAAAATGTGGAGGAGGCGACCCACACGATCAACCATCAATGACGTAGTATGGACATCTGTTACTCAAAAAAGCAACTCTAGACATTACTGGAACCCAAATGCAAATTCAGCCATCGTCGCACACTGCGTCTTAGGCCGCCCTGTTCCAAGATGGTTGTAACCGAGAGAAGCAATCAAGACTGTACACGAAACCCAAGAGGAAAAGAAGAGTCGGCTCCTGACCCAAAATGCTGACCCGTATACCGCGCATCAAAACACATACGTTCCTGTCGTGAGTCGTAATCATCGGAATTCAATTGCGCCCTGACACCCGCGGTCTTCCACGTGCTCGAGTCGGAGTTTCTGAAATCTGAGCAAGGTTAATAGGGTGTCAAGTGTTACTGGCGCCGGCGAATTGACTTACTTCTCACTCTTTGCATGGAAGTAAATGCCCTCAATCCCACCAGATACCTGGTTGAAGCATATGTAATAAAAACCTTCGAAGCTGGCGCCGTTAATTGTCCGGACACGGTGGTCCGGCACGAGGAAGTACTCTTTCCATCGCATAAATAGGTGCTCCTTCTGCATCCAATCTTTTGTAACCAGCTCTGGGCGTGAAGAGTACTTTGAGAGGGGTTTGTATGCTGGGAACCTCGCCCAGTGTTGCCGATCGACCTTCTCATTCGAACCCCATTCTGGGTGTTGAGTGATAAATGTGTACTTGCTGCCAATTATCTCGCCTTCAAAGTAGGTGGTGAGGCTTGGGTGGTCTTTCGTCAGCCCTATCGACTGTCAGTCAAGTGTTGGCCAGGATGTATGGGCTGGGCGCACCTTTTATACGCAGGTAGCCACATAAAAACGACTCCCTCATATCCACATATTTTACCTCCACTTCGACTTCGTATTGTTGGTGGTCTGATGTTTGGTTGCCCTTGAATCGGCTTCCCGGGCGGAGGAGGGACGAGGAAGAGTTTGGTAAAAACTGCGCTCAATGGTCAGCAACCTCGGCACGCTGCATGAACCCGCGATTGCGATCGCACGGTAGTACTGACCCTCTGGCTTAGGAATGGCGATGTCAATGCACTTGGTTGAGGCCACGAGACGGGCGCGGGCGCTGTTGAGGAGAGCGGCGAAGCATGAGTATTCCGCTGCTGCTGCTCCTCGGCGCCGTCGTCTGTTGCACTTACGGGTGTGGGAATGTCTCTCATTGGGCCATCTACATCTATGTCTGAGCTCTTGGTGTGCGACTCCGGTGGAGAATGTGCGTCTGCGGGCAATTCTGGCTCTGCCGGGGGAGGTGTTGGCTGCTGTGTTGGGGCACTGAATGCTGTGTCGCCATTATTGTTTGCGTGGAGCGACTGCTCATCGGACACATCGTGATCGATGTGAATGCGCGACTCGTCTGGCGGACATGTTGCACGGTGGCTCTCGTGCTCGTGCTCGTGCTCCGCTGGCGGCGATGGCATCGCATCATCGGGAGTGGGCATGGTCCAGATCAGAGGATGGCAGAAGTCACAGATGAAGAAAAAACTCGAGCAGACATGGAACGAAGGTGGACACTAAGGGGATAATGCAGAGCGATTAGGGCTTAGGAGGCAGATACGATAGTGCCCATAGTGGGACTGGGATGAATGGGCATTGGTGAAGGTTTGGCCTGCGAAGGCGTTGCAGCTTGCGCGGGGAAATGCGCTAAGCCTCACGTGCTCTTATCAAGCTAAACTTCTGTTGTACCAACCACCTCTGCAGCTGCCATCGAGCCTGAATACGCGATGCGCCACATACCCGCCGCTGGCGCACGTAAATTCACAAGGTTCAGCATCAGGCAACGCGCCAAACAACTTCTAAAGTCGTTCGATCGAAGAATTGCTTACAGTCTTGGCGCTGTTCATGCTGCATGGCATCCTAGATGGTCGCTGACCGCCGTTTGGTGCTGAAAATTTATATTTCTAGTACTGGTTCACTAGTCCTCAAGACAGAGGTCATTTATTAGCTGACCCTCAACAGAAGCATCTGGAATTCAGAGGCGGCACTGGCCGACTAAGATGTTTTTCCACGTGTATAGTAATTTGTTCGTGGTTGATTTCCGCGGAAGAAATAATACACCTAACGCCACCCGGAGATGCCCGAATAAAGTTCTAGATGGGCTTAATCTGCAAGAAGGGACAAGGTAAGCATGTGTTTTATCCAACAAACGACTAGAAAAATTAGGAGAGATAAATGTACCTTGAAGTGTAAGGAGATGAGTGTGAACACCAGAGCTTTGAGATCCTGAACGAGATAGTAGAAAACACGCAGACCATCTGGATCTGACGAGTCCTGCACGTCTTGCAGTGAACCGATCTTCGCCGTCTGCAGATGCGAGTTAGCTTGAATAATATGTACCGCAAGGTTCGCCCCGCTGGCAGTTGCAAAGTGGAATTTGCAGAATTGCATTGATCCTTTTTGTCTTTCCCCATAGTTGTTGTGGTCATCCGCAATGAATTACTAGTTCCTGGGAAGATATGCTGTTGCTTTGGTCCAGGAGAATGCAATGTAAAAAATGATATTCCATACCTCGAAGGATATGTGCTCGCTGCCCATGCGGATTTCCAGCTCTTGACGGCCGTCCTTATTCTTCTGCGGCCACCGTGTATCATCTTCCCTAGAAGAAGGAATCAGCTATTAGCATCATACGACACGCAGCTCGCTGATGACGTACTTCATGATCTCGCTCTCCTTGACAATACGCTTGATTTCCGCGACCAAGGCATGGCTCACGCACACTGAATAGTTAGCAGTAAGTTAGGGTGATTAGGGGACAAGCCTCACTCTCTTTTCGGATCAAAGAGTCGTTTCGGTAATTTGAGTTGTTCGCATATCGTGCAGATGCGCTGCGGCCATCTCCAAGTACGCGGAAATCGAATTCTAGAATGGAGTCAGCTACTCTAGTATCAAGAAGTGCGAAGAAGCAACCAACCCAGAAACTCATGTCCGAATCGTCCTTGATGTCCCGAACTGTAGAGAAGAATCAATTTTGAACCACGTGCTTTGTGGACTAAGTGGTGCTTACTAATATCGCAGGTAGAATGGCTCGGGAGTGCTCATGGCGACGGGAGGTGCTTTTTGTGGATTAGTGGTATCGTTGGAGGTATGGATTAAAGGTGGTGGAGTGATATAGCCTGGCGTGCTCCAGCTCTCGAGGCTGTGGTGGTTCAGACACGCAGATTCACGAAGGCGCGCCAGACGACCAGGGGTGGGATTAGCCGAGAGCGCCAAGGCCCCGTGGACCACTTTCCAAAGCGAACACCTGTGGACTGTGAGGATGCTCAACTGAAGAGCGGTGCAACCTGCAGACCCCCGAAGCCACATCACGGCCCACGCCAATTTCTCTCAATACTCAGGACGCACCTGCTCCTAGCTTCCGCCTGCCTGCGCACCAGTCTCACCTCCGAGTCCTCCCTTTTCTACACGTAGCAGCCCACCTGTTCTGGACACCAGGGGAATTGACGGCGGACGGCCGATTACTGGAGCCCGCAGGCATTGCAGCCAGAGGAAGCTCTTTATTCTTCGAGCAACGTAGGGATTACCTAGGCCGGCACCATGGCGACGTTCCTCGAGAGCTCATACAGTCTGGTACACAACACCTGGCGTTACTTGGGGCTTTGGGCTGACTTGGGTGTGAACAGGTCCACCAGGACAATGCTGCTGACATCCCCTCTCAGAATGAGCTCAAGCAGGCTTTGGAGAAGGGGACGGACGAATCCAAGATTGAGACCATGGTGCGAACATCCCACCGCAACTGCCCCGCGATGCGGTGCGCCTCTGACATTCCTACAGAAGCGAATCCTCTCCATAATGTTGAACGGCGACCCCCAAACCGGCCTCCTGATGCACATAATACGATTCGTCATGCCCAGCAAGTCGAAGGCGCTGAAGAAGCTAATGTATCTGTTCTTGGAGGTGTGTCCAAAGCACGATGCTCAAGGGAAGCTCCGACAGGAATGGATATTGGTGTGGTGCGTGAATACACAACGAAATTTGATTGCTCGATGTCTAATTTTGTGGAAGCAATGCTATTCGATTCGATCTACAGGCACCAAACGAATACGTGAGGGGAAATACTCTGCGCTTCCTGTAAGCATCTCACCCCTAGCCCATGTGAACATTTCTGATAGACCATGCAGATGCAAGTTGCGTGATGCTGAGCTAGTAGAGCCGCTCCTACGTGAGCTACCTACGCCTCAACACACCTCTAGACTCACTCGTGCTAACATACAATTCAGAGCCGGCTCGCCAGTGCCTTACCCACCGCCATGCGTACGTCCGAAAGAATGCTACTTTTGCGATTGCCTCGATTTTCACCCATCTGCCCGAACTACTTCCCGACGCTCCCGATCTATTGACCACCTTCTTGGATGAGGAAAACGATGCCACCTGCAAGCGCAACGCTTTCGCCGCCCTGGCCTCCATCAGTCACGAAAAGGCGCTGGAATACCTGAGCACCGTCTTTGACTCCATACCTAATCATGACGAGCTTGTGCTTCTTGCCGAGCTCGAATTCATTCGCCGGGATGCCTTTGTCAACTCGCAAAACAAAGCACGATATTTGCGACTTATCTTCGACCTCCTCGAGTCCAGTGTATCAACTGTAATCTATGAGGCCGCACATGCACTTACTACTCTCACTAGCAACCCTGTGGCCGTTAAGGCTGCCGCAGGAAAGTTTGTTGAGCTAGCCATCAAGGAACCGGACAACAACGTCAAGCTTATTGTCCTGGAGAGGGTAGACCAGTTGAGGGAAAAGAACGAGGGTGTACTAGATGACCTGACTATGGAAGTTCTGCGTGTCCTGTCAAGCCCCGATTTGGATGTGCGGAAAAAGGCTCTCAACATAGCACTCGAGATGGTCACAAGCAGGAATGTTGAAGAAGTTGTTCTCCTTCTCAAGAAAGAACTGATGAAGACTGTCGACGAACAATACGAGAAAAACTCCGAATATCGGTCACTCTTAATCTCAGCGATCCACCAATCTGCCATCAAATTCCCAGAAGTCGCAGCCAGCGTGGTGGGCTCCCTCATGGACTTCATCTCGGATGTTAGCAGCAATGCCTCTGCCGTAGATGTGATATCGTTCGTTAAGGAGGTTGTGGAACGCTTCCCTGACCTGAGAGCCTCAATTGTCGAGCGCCTTGTAACAACCTTGGCCGAGGTCCGTGCTGGCAAGGTCTACCGTGGTGTCCTTTGGATCATTGGAGAGTTTTCTCTGGAGCCCAAAGATATCCGAGACGCATGGAAAGGAATACGGTCTTCACTCGGTGAAATTCCAATCCTCGCCTCAGAACAACGGTTATTGGATGAGGCATCCGAAGGCAAGGAACCTGCCGAGCAAGTCAACGGGCACGCCAAGCCTGCTGCACCATCAGGCTCACGCAAGGTCCTCGCTGATGGCACTTATGCTACGGAAAGTGCGCTCACCTCGTCAGCGGCAGCTAAGGCCAAACTAGAAGCCGTCAAAAACTCGCAAAAGCCTCCACTACGACAACTAATCCTCGATGGTGACTACTATCTCGCCACAGTCCTCTCAAGTACCCTTACCAAACTTGTCATGCGGCACTCCGAAATCTCGAAGGATGAGGCACGCACCAATGCTCTACGGGCTGAGGCTATGCTCATTATGATTTCCATCATCCGCGTTGGCCAGTCGCAATTTGTCAAAACTTTCATAGATGAGGACTCAATTGATCGGATTATGACCTGTGTGCGGTCGTTATCAGAGTTTTCACAGAGAAAGGAGCTCGAGACTGTCTTCTTAGAGGACACACGAAAATCATTCAGGACCATGGTACAAGCGGAGGAGAAGAAACGGGCGGCCAAAGAAGCATCGGAGAGAGCAAAATCTGCTGTCAATGTTGACGACTCCTTCTCCATTCGGCAATTGAAGAAGAAGGATTCGGATGGAAGCGACGAGATCGAGCAAGACTTGGAGAGGGCAACAGGAGGTGATACGGCAACTGAGGATCTCACTTCAAAACTCAGCCGGGTTGTTCAGCTGACTGGTTTCTCCGATCCTGTTTATGGAGAAGCATATGTGAAGGTAAAAGATTGCTGCAATTCAAAGGTATTTTCGTTAACTTTACCAGGTTCATCAATTCGATATTGTGTTGGATGTTCTTCTTGTCAACCAGACGACCGAGACGCTCCAGAATCTCACCGTCGAGTTTGCTACTCTCGGCGACCTCAAGGTCGTCGAGCGTCCTCCAACGCAAAATGTCGGCCCCCACGATTTCATCAATCTACAAGCCACCATCAAAGGTAAACATCTGTGCCACCCTGATGTTACTTAGATCATGCTTACACGGACTAGTCTCTTCCACTGATACGGGCGTTATCTTCGGTAATGTAATTTATGAAGGGTTCGTGAGAATAGCATCCCTCTTATCGTTGCTAAGCTAACAATGTACCATAGCGAAAAAGGAGTCGACTCCAATGTCGTGATCTTGAATGATGTTCATGTGGATATCATGGACTACATCAAGCCTGCGTACTGCACAGAGACTCAATTCCGAACGATGTGGACCGAGTTCGAGTGGGAAAACAAGGTCAACATCAACTCTAAAGCCAAGACCTTGCGGGAGTTCCTGAAGCAGCTGATGGCGTGCACCAACATGAGCTGCCTCACACCAGAAGCATCGATGAAGGGCGATTGCCAGTTTTTGTCAGCCAACTTGTACGCGAGGAGCGTGTTTGGTAAGTCACCTTCGTACACTTCATATGTGCATAGCTGACTATACTTAGGGGAGGACGCGCTTGCCAATCTCAGCATAGAAAAGGAGGGAGACAATGGACCTATAACAGGGTTCGTGCGCATCCGAAGTCGCTCGCAAGGTTTGGCATTGAGTTTGGGTTCTCTGAAGGGTCTTAACAAAGTGGGTGTGGCATAAGATGTATCATTGAAAGCACTGTGATAGAACTGGCAGCATGCAAATCGTAGCATCCTTGCGTTTTGGCTGACGGAAAGTCACATATGATATCGAAAGCTTCGTTTGTCTTTGAGCAAACTTGTTAGGGCTGGCGATAGTGAGGGATGAAAAGTCAATGATGTGGCATGGGAGGTTGGTAGTATGGCCTTGGAGTATTTATCCCTCAAGACACGAAAATTCACTATAAACAAATTTCAATACCACCTTTAGAGCCTCGAGTGATGGGTATAAATGTACAATTATCGCATTTTTGAATTGTTTATCACCAAAAGCTGCACATGCAACAGCGCCTTCCTACTGCCTAATTCGCTGCCTCGGCTTATCAAGCCTGTTTTGAACGGTGGTGATTCCTTAGACACTCCGGAAGCATCCGTTCCTGTCACTCTGGGAGAGCTTGCAGCTTACTGCTGACATCTCCTTGTTGTTCCCTCGCTCGACACAAATGCACAACAACCAGTGTTTCTATTCATGACCATGGCTCTCGGTGTGGACGAAGATCCCTTCAAAGACCCCTCGCTTGACGGCGCGTCGACGCCGCCATCGCTGCTCCCACCAAGGAGCGATGCACCGGCCACGCTCGCAGTAGGCAGAAACGCCTCTTTGACGCTGGGCACCGACTCTCTAGTTGTACTGGGTATGGCACGCTCTCACATCCTAGAATTACCGTGAGCTCACATGCGGTTTAGACGAAGCGCTGCTGGAGAGCGGCAGCGCAAACTGCTGCGGCGTCGGACTCTCTGGCAGTCAGTCAACATACCGAACGCCTTGGAAGATGAAACTAACACGCGAACAGAGAATAAGACTACTCGCTCAATTCCATTCTACAACGTCCTCTGGGCTGAGCACGATGGCGACGGAGACGTCACCATCCAATATGCACAACCCGAGTCCAGCACGACCGTTCGAGCCGCAATCATCAGCTACACCCTAGACAAAGGAGAAAGCAGGCTGGCCGATGCATGGATTGAGGCGCTGCTCGAGCGTGCATACGGGACATCCTTGCGCCGGAAGCGTATCAAGGTGCTCATCAACCCATTCGGTGGGCAGGGAGTGGCCCAAAAGATATACCACAAGTACATTGCACCCATCTTCGCCGCCTCTCAGTGCGAGCTCGATTTGGACGTGACACAACACAGTGGGCATGGTGTCGAGATCGCACGGAACCTGGACATTGACGCGTACGATGTCGTGGCGTGCTGCTCCGGTGATGGCATACCTCACGAGGTCTGGAACGGATTGAGCCAGAGGCCCGATGCTGCTCGCGCGCTGCACAAGATGGCACTCGCACAGCTCCCCGGCGGATCCGGAAACGCGATGAGTCTGAATTTGAACGGGACCGATAGTCCCAGCCTTGCTGCTCTTGCAGTCGTGAAGGGGCTGCGGACACCCATAGACCTGGTGTCCATCACACAGGGTGATGCGCGCACCATTTCATTCCTCTCCCAGGCCGTTGGCATAGTAGCTGAGACCGACCTGGCTACTGAGAGCATGCGGTGGATGGGCAGCGCCCGCTTCACGGTTGGCTTTTTTGTCCGCCTCGTTTCCCAAACTATATACCCAGCCGACATCGCGGTCAAAGTTGAGTACGGCACCAAAGCCGAGGTGCGAGAAGCCTACCGCGCAGAAGCAGCCAAACCTCCACGGAAAACGGACGACCGCCCGCTCCCCTCTGCGAGCTCCGGACTCCCAGCCCTCAAATACGGCACGATCAACGACCCGCTCCCCTCATCCTGGACCCTCGTCCCGCACGACAAACTGGGCAACTTTTACGCTGGAAACCAAGCCCTCATGACTGCCGACGCGAACTTCTTCCCCGCCGCCATACCCTCGGATGGATGCATAGACCTTGTCCGCGTTCGAGGCGATATTCGACGGCATACTGCTGTCAATACGCTGCTTTCAGTTGCGAAACATGCGTTCTTTGATTTGGACCATGTGGATTATCAGAAGGTGAGCGCGTATAGGATCATTCCGAAGAATCAAAAGGATGGGTATATTAGTATTGATGGGGAGAGGGTGCCGTTTGCACCTTTTCAGGCGGAGGTGCATAGAGGGTTGGGCACGGCCTTAAGTAAGAGCGGGCATAAGTATGAGGCGAAGGGTGTGTAAGGTGAAGGATTCAAGCATATTAGGGCTTGGATAGGAGACATGTTCAACTTGGTTGGTCTTGGTTGGTATTGATATCATTGGCTTGGGGGCGTTGCATGCCGTCCGCTTTCTCGGTGGACATTCATATATTTTCTCTCTCGGTTGTGCAAACGCGTAGATTAAAATATCCAGAAAAACGTGTATAATTAACAAGTGCTTTCTCCATGCTCGCATAGGCTCTTTGTTATTGTTGTTGCAAACTGCTCGGTAATGATGTGTATGCTTATCTTTGAGTTTGTTGAGTAGTAAATGAGAAGCCCCACCGCCCCGCCATGACTCACGTCACCCCATTCGCATGATGAAAAAATTACCCACATCCCTCGCTTCCTAATATCCGCACACAAAGCCCTATAAACTCTTTATTTCCTCTCCTAATAATTGTTTTTTCTCTATGTATATTATCTATTTCTGGGAACTTCTATAATGCAAAGCAAAAGCTAAGTGGCGCAGCGGAAGCGCGCCGGGCTCATAACCCGGAGGACAACGGATCGAAACCGTTCTTAGCTATAAATTTTCTTTTTGTTGAAATAGGTGAAGGGTTCAAGTTCGAGTCTGCGTGTGGAAGGGATTTTTGTTTTCGCGACGGGGAAATGGTGGGGAACGCGCATTGTTTTTGCTGGATTGCAGGAGGGAAATATCGGTAATTAGGAGAATGCCGAAGACAGAGAAGAATAAATAATATGATTTCCTTTTTTTTTTGTTACGCTCTAGGTAGAATAGTAACCTTAGATCTTCCACATCTGACGCTATTACGCACAGTAAGGCAAACAGTCCTTGTGTATTATGCATTCTGTATTACAATTTATCCTACTACCTTCCCTTCTAAGTACTATCTACTCCTGCTCCTCCTTCTTTCTATCCTGTCCACATTCCAAACCAAGAAATAGAGTGTGCTATCCACAAGGGTACAATTTAGTTCCTGATATTCACGCACGACGATGACGACGGTCTTTGGGGGTATATCCATCCATGCTCATTCACTAAAGAAAGACAAGAGAGCAAGCATTAAGCGCTCCATACAAGAAGGAAAGAACGAGCGTACGTGCAGAGACAACAAACAAGTAATTTTGACACAAAAACGATTGGACGCCAATATGCAGGCTATAGGTAGGAAATGTTTGTACAAAGGAAATGTATGGTCTGGGTCATCCACATATGTGGGTATGAACATTCTATCGCCTCAACTCCTGCCCAAAGCTGAGCGCAATAGGCGTCATCTCGCCATCAACGGTGCTCTCATCGTCGTAAAAGCCACTCTCACTGAACTGCTCGACTTCGGCGTCTTGGTCGTAGCTAGCTTTCCGGAGAAGAGGCGGCGTGCTAGGCACGGCTTGTTTCCCTAGACTGGGGAACCCCGCATTCGATCCGCGAGAACTTGTTGAATTCGAACGCAGATTCTGTGGCCGCGAGCTTGAGGATGGGAGGTCAGGTGTGCGGCGCAGGTTGGACGTAGGAGGCGTCATGAGGCCGGAAAGAAAGGACTGTGCTGAGGCGGCACCGCGGGAGGGCGTCTGGTTACGGGAGGTGTTGTTGCTTGAGCCTCCTGCTAGAGCGCTGGAAGCGCTCTCGCGACCTTTACTACGCCAGTTTCCGAACGCGGCGGCGAGCTGCACGGCCTTTGGGGAGGCGAAGTTGGAAAGTGTAGCCAAGGTTGGGAACGATTGACCACCCGACATGAGGCGTTCTTTCTCCTGCTGCTCCATCTGCAGGTTAGTTCGGATGCGGATGGCTGCGTCGCGGACGTTCTCGCGATCGAATGATGGCTGAGCAAGAGCGTTGATGAGGTCGTTCAAGTCGTCGACACGAACACCAAGCAATTCGCGGAGCCAGCCAATTTCAGTGTCGCGCTCCTTGAGTTTGGCGGGAGCGTCAGAGTCAGCTTCGGACAACTGGTGCTCCAGTGCATCGATGCGCGATTCGCGTTCCTGTAGCTGTTCTTGGAGGACAGAAATAGACTCCCGCAAAGCCTGGGGAGAAATCTTCCCTGAGAGACCAGAACTGTAAGGCAAGGAAGACACTGCTGTTGGCGACTTCGCAGATTGTGCAGCTGCAGCTGCGGCGCTTGCAGCTTCTTTTGCGATTGCAAGCTTTTCTTCGAGTAGAGCGACCTTGTCTTGGACAAGTTCTACCTTAGAGTCGGCGAGCGAGAGACGGTCGTTGTGATATGCGTCGGCGCGTGCCTTATCCTCGCGGGCAATGTCCAAAGCACGGCGATGTTCCTGGGCCAAGAGCTCGAGGCGACGTTCGAAAGCATGCTGCTGTTCTTGCAGAGCAAGCTGCTTACTTTCTACCACTTCCGCCACAGCGTTTTTCTTAGCGTCTGTAGCGGCCTCCAGGTCGAGTTCATGTTTTTCCTTAAGCGTATCGGTATCCATGCGAACGTTGTCCAGCTCAGCACGGACTCGTGAGATCTCGCTCTCGAGATCAGCTCGAACGATATTGACCTGGTTGTTGGCGGCGTCAATATCAGCTTCCATAAGCACACGGGTGCGCCTGATCTCCACATGGCCAGCCTCCCTCGCTTCTCTGAACTCCCGTTCGTATCTCTCGGCAGCTTTCTGGTGTTCCATGCTTTGTTTCTTTAGCTGTTCGATGGTCTCCTCGAGCTTGGCGTTGTGGTTCTGGCTTTGCTCCAGGATCACTCTGAGCTTCATGCCTTCCCTTTCTTGAGTCTCGAGCCTCTCAAGCTCTCTCTCAAGACGCTCGCGGGTGCGTCCTTCAGCTTCAATCCTGGCGCTCAAGACTTCGTACTTCTTCATGTGGTTCTCATCACTCTTCTGCCATTGAGCACGCTCAGCAGCAATTTGCCCGGAAGCAACAATCATATCCTGCTGGAGTTTCTCAAACTTAATGCCCATAGCTTCGCGAATGCGGGTAGCTTCTTCCGCCTGGAATTTTGACTGCTCGATCGCTTTGCGCATCCTCTCGGTTTCTTCTTGTGATTGTTGTACATCATCTCTCCATTTGGCAGCGGAGAGACGGTGCTCTTCGAGTGTGATCGCAAGTGCCTCATTCTCAGCTGTGATAACATCGAGCCTCTTCTTGATATCCTCCTCGGAACTCTCGAAGGCAAGTGATGTGAGCTTGACCTCATCATTCTCGGTCTGGAGAGCTTCAATTTCGGTTCGGAGTTTGTTGTTGGTGATATTGACCGCATCCAGACTACGAAGAGTGTCATCAACCTTGTCTTGCAATGCTCTGATCTTGTTCTCGTCATCAGCAGCAGCTTTGCGTAAGAGAGTAAGCTCTTCCTCCGTGACTTGGAGCAGACGTGCACTATCCATCTCACGAGCCTCTAACCTATCGCGAGCGTCGACGCCATTTTCGAGTTGCAAGGTGGTTTCCTTCAGCATCGCTTCAAGGTCTGCGATGCGCATGTCCTTCTCTTGTAGAGCTTGTGCTTCCTCGCGCTTAACAACTTCCATACTCTGCCGTTTTAGAGCATCATCGATTAGCTCTCGTATGTCCTCGGCCTTCAAGTTGTGACTAGTTGTCTGCACAATGGAAGCTTTGAGGCTCCCAATGACTTGGTAGATCTCAGACATGTCGACTTGGGGTTGGGGAATATCGATAGGTGCCTCCAGAGCGGCTGCAGGCTTATGAGATGCTAGAGCTTCCGCAACGATCGAGCGGATCATGTCCGGATGCACAGGCTCGACAGCAGGTGCTGATGGGACCTGAGACTGATGAGATACAAGCGCCTCCGCAACAATGGAGCGAATCGTGTCTGGATGGACTGGTTCTGGTTGCTTATAGGACGCAAGCGCCTCTGTGATGGCAGACTTGATGGCGTCAGGATGGATCTGCTCCACAACTGGTGCTGGTTCAGGGGTTGGCTGCTTGTGCGAGACAATGGCTTCCTCGACAATAGCCCGGATCTGGTCAGCAGGCACAGGCTCAAACTTAGGCGGTGTCCATTGAGGCTGGTGGTGAGCAAGAGCCTCCATGATAACATCCCGAATGTGTTCGGACGACAGTGTTTCAGTGGGCGCTCCTTGAGGTTGATGAGCAGCAAGTGCATCAACAACGATGTCCCGAATCCTCTCCGGCAGGACTGGCTCAGGAACAGGCACAGGAAGGGACGTAACAGGTGGTTGGTAGGATTCGAGTGCTTCTCGAACAATCGATCGCATTTTCTCAAACTTCCGATCCTTCCGTGGAGATCTGTTGCGGTAATGAGAGTTGTCATCGTCTTCATCGTCAGCATCGCTGTCAAGTCGGCCACTCGTAGACATGCTGCGTCGGCCGCGTCCAGAGCGTTGAAACATCATTGCCATGGAGTCCTGGATGCCTTGCAAATTCCTTTCTAGTGGATCCAAGCGGTTCTGGAGAAGACGACCAATGAGGTCATCAACATGGCTATCAAAGAACCTGCTGCGAGTTTGAATCTTGTCTTCGCCCTCAGACAGGAGGCCTTCATCCCAATCACTCATCGGAACTTCGTCGGCATTGTTCAGACGATGCACAGGTGATTCGTAGGCAAGACCAGCGCGCTCATCGTCAAAGGGATTTTGAGTGTTTGATGTCGAGGACGCTTGCAGGTTCCTAGGGGCATAGAGTCTACGGGGACTAGGGCTAGGCGCATCGCTCCGCATATTAGTGTTTGGTGGCAAATCATTCCTTTCGAAATCGTGAGTGGATAGCCTTGGAGAAGACTGCTCCCACGAGTGGTCGTCTCGCTCGACCCCGAAGTCTGATCCTTCCATGTTCATGTGCTTCATAACGGCATCGATATCGTTGAATGATGCCTGACCAAGATGGTCGAAATCGACGCTCTCACTCTCAGGATAATGCACGTGTCCCAGAGCGGTCTTGTATGACCCATCATCACTTGGTCGGAAGGTGTTCGCTGGACTACGGCTTGCATGACGCGGGGAGCTACCGTGGATATCGTCCAAATCCTCGTTCTGCGCCACAGAAGGTTTCGTGACGTGGACACCGAAATCGTACCCAGAAGGCCCAAATTGAGGACGGAACTCGAAAGGTTTCGCAGCTGCAGAGAGCGAACTCTTGTGTGAATGCTTCTTTGTGAATGGGTTCGGCGCTTCTTCAACTGTGGGCGTGGCTGCGTCACTTTCATGAGGCGTTCTGTCGTCGATGGGAGTCTTAGAGTCTGACCCGGATTCGGCAGACTGTTCAGGTCGTGGAGTGGGTAGGTCAGGCTCGATTGAAGCCGTATGCTGCAATGAAAGGGGGTCTGGGCTCTTCGATTTGGATGACGCTCTCCCGAGGTTGGGTGATAGGTTCTCCTTGTCTTCTGGCACTGATTCCCGTTCCGTCTGTGGATCCTGTTTGGCTGCCTGTGGTTGTTTCGATTCACCCAGGGGTTGCGCAAGACGGAATGGCTGGGTGGCAAACTTAGGAATATCATCCCCATCGAAACCGCCACGTCGAACACGCTTCTCTCTTCCTTCGGCCTGAGTGATGCGGCCAGACTCTTCCTCACGATGCTCTGCGTCTTCCACATCGGGAGTCTGCTGGCGAGTAGCATCAGGCCGTACAATCGGAACGGCTTTGGAGCGCTTAGCAGGCTTGACAATATCGCTCGCAGAGATATTGACCTCTCCAAATATCTTTGAAACTAATTTTGTGGGAGCGGGTGGGGACGCCGTTGGATTAAAAGCAGCAGTTCCAGGGTTAAAGGCTGGTGCATCCGGTTTGAACGAAAGTCCCTTTGAGAAGAAGTCAAAGCCACTTGTTGGCATGATAGTGCCGTCTATCGCTGCAGGCGTGAAAGCAGGAGCGTTCACAATCGGGTTGAAGACTGGAGCATGTACAGCAGGTTTGAAAGCAGAGGCGTCCACAACAGGCTTGAATGCGGGAGCATCTGGTTTAAACGCAGGCGCATCCGGCTTGAATACAGGTGCATCTGGCTTGAACACTGGTGCATCCGGCTTGAATGCAGGGGCAGCAACATTGAAGCTCGACATGCCATCAACGCTAGGTTGGCCACTTCTAGGTGCCGAATCTTGACTAGGTGACTTGATGGCAGACGATAACGAAAAGCCTGACGAGAACGAAGCTTGGCCGGGGCTAAACGCAGCAGATGGGTTGAACTTAAACTCTTTAGCCTCCACATTGAGCTTCGTAGTTGAAGATTGGGATGTGTGCTTGCTGTGCATCGCGGACCCAGCCTTGGGGAACGCGAACTTCGAGTCTTTCCATGAGTTACTGACCAGCGATGCTGCCTTAGAGTGCTGCGCCGAGCTGTTCGCTGTATCGCGTTGTTGTTCCTCTCCCAAACTTGGATTTGTCACATCTGAAATGTTTGTTCTAGCCCCGTCGCTGTCTCCACGAGGGTTCTCTGGCTGTTGAGCGCCGAATCCAAACGAAATCGATTGTTGAGGCTTGGCGAGCGAATGAGCTCTGTTGTGCGGCTGAGGCTGGTGCAATACGGGCCGAGAATCCTCCCATGTAGAATCAGTAACAGGCTTCGAAGGCTTGAGTTGCTCATTGTTCTCAGGCTCTGTACTGAAATCTCCTCCTTCGTCAAACTGCTTGTCGATGGCCTCCTCCAGATGATATTGGGCATCCTGCGCCTCGCGTTCCAGGTTTGCGCTAAGATTATGGCGATGATTGCGAGGAGTCGGTACAGCGATCTCGGGTCGAGATGGGGAGGCATGTTTCATCGCCGGGACTTCATCTTCTTCGGCTTCATCTTCAGGAACCTCGGCAAGAGTCGAGGAGGGTCGCAATCCAACAAGTTGTGGCTGTTGCTGTTGCTGGTGAAGATGCTGGGGTAGCTGTTGATGCATAAATTGGGCTTGTAGCTGTTGTTGCTGCTGTTGCATCTGCGCCAAGTAGTCATCCTTTTGAGTCGGAGTGAGTGGAAATTGCTGGCTGGCTCTCATGCCAAACGGAGACCCTGGCGAAACAACTCCGGAAAGATCGGGCCTGCTTAGCGGAAGCGCAGGCGATCCACCTCGAGCGCCCTGGGGACCAAAGTAATGGCTAGGCGACCATGCACCCGAGGGCGAGGCAGAGTGCTGAGAAAAGTTCGCTGGAGAAGCAAAAGTGGAGTGCCTGTGCATGTGCATGCTCGGACGTGGGTTTCCGAATCCTGTGATAGGCGAGGCAACGGATTGTCGCGACATGTGCCCTGGTGAGGGTCCCAGTGGGAAGGAGCCCGAGACAATGCTTCCTTGTCGGTTCATACGATGGCTTCCCGCCGAGGACGTCGGGAGCGGAGGCGAGAATGGATTGCCAGGATGCTGCGAACCAGGCCTTGAAAGGGGTAGGGGAATGTCTTCCTCGCCTCCCAAACTAACCCCAAGAGCTGCCAATTTTGCCTCTACCAGATGCTCCACATATGCGTCCCAATCAGCCTTCCTAGGAATGCGCACTCGAGGAGTGGTGTTTGCACGCTCTGCTCGAATATCGTTCTCGTCCGGCCATACGCCTCGATTCTGGGGAAGAGCCATTCCAACAGGGCCATTGGCGTCGTTCCAATATCCAAAGCCGCGAATGTCGTACCCAGCCTGCTTGAAATGCTGCATTTTCGACTCGAGCGCAGCCGGGCTCATTGGCTTCGGAGGATAGCCAGGGGTGCCTCTCGGAATGTCGCGAGCGATAGAGATTATGCATCCCTTGCCCTTCACCATGACCTTCTTGCGTAGCCGAGGCGTAAACCCAGGCGAACCCGGAACTTGAAGTTTCCCTGGCGTCTCTTCTACAGGTCTAGGCGATTCAAAACCATCGGACCCCCGTGGCGAAGCAAGAGGCTTTTCTGTGTGCGTGCTTCGTTCGAGATGCGATCGGAGGCTTGTCCCAGAACTCTGACGCGAGTGCGGTGCGTCAGCGTTCGCGTACCTGGAGGCCATCATCTTGCTGAGCTCTTCCTTCTGGCCTTCGCTGAAATGAGACCAAAAGTCTTGCTGGTTCAACGTCTTGTTGCTCTTCCTTGCCTTATGTCCTTTTTCCTTGGCGAGGTTCGCGATGGAATGCTCTGAGCCTCTACCAGACGTGCTTCCCAGGCCACTCTCTGCTGTGTCTTCGCTCACCCAGTCGCTTGTTTCCGAGTTCCAACGAACGTCCAGGAATCGTTGAACCCACTCTTCCGTCGGATTGGAAGATTCGGGCTCGATGGCTTGCGCCGCAGCTTCCGAAGCAAAAGTCGGCCTCGTAGGCGTCTCTTGGTTTGCAAGCAGTCGAGAAGGGATGAGATGCTCAAGGTTGAACTGGACCGGAGAGCGGTTCTCTTCCAGGCGCGACGGAATCAGATGTTCGAGATTGAACCGATTCGGAGACTGGTCCTCTTCCAAGCGCGGAGGAAGCAGATGCTCAAGCCCGAACTGAAGATTGGAAGAATCCTCCTCAAGATCGTCGCTGCTGAAGTGGGTCGAAAGAGTACGCCCGAGATTGAAAGCGGGCGGGGGGTGCTGATACGGACTGCCCCAGCTGGCCGTGTAGTATGTACTATCGGTTCTTTCGTGTCTCGCCACCGTAGACGGCGTACGCGGGTTGTTTCGAAGCGCTGATAGAGAGGCTAATTGAGGGAGCTCGGGACTCGAATAGACCAGGGTCTGGGTCGGCGAGGGATGGGCGGTCCACAGAGGCTGTTCCGGGGAGGGCACACTGCGCGGACTACTCGCTTCACCGTCGTACTGCAGAACAGATGGCGGCGATGATGGCGGGGGCAGTGAGCACGAGGAAGTGCGTCGAGCTTGCATTCAACATTCACAGGCTCGCCCCGAGTCTCGAAACACAAAAACGCGCACCTTCCAGCACCTGCACGCGACGAGCGAGGGGGGGATCGCTCGGCCGGACTGCAAATAGGGCGTTCCTCGAGTTGGCCGTGCAAGCAACGCGTGCGGACGTTGCAGGCTAAGGGCTGCGTGGCAAGGCGGAGGCTCGGAGGTGGGACTCGAGTAATTATACAAAAGAAAGTACTAGAGGGCAGCTAAAAGAGCGACATAAGGTTGGATAGCACTGTGTGGACAGGAAGAGCAACCATCCCGAAGAAGCAGCAGAGACGACGATGATGGAGACGCGGCTGTGAGAAGGTGGTGCTGTCCAACTGTTGAGAAAATGTGGAAAGGAGGCGCTAAGTCAGCATCCATTACCGATTGGCCGGCATGGACGGCGTGCACGGGACGAACGTGTCATACCGCAAGGGGCGAGTGGGAACCCTGAGGGAAGCTCGTGCAGCGGCAGGGGGCGTTGCACGACAGCGAGGCGAGGCGCACCATGGCCTTTGGAGGACTGCACAAGTAGGACGTCCGTAACGGCGCGGCTTCATCGCAGCAGCAACAACAACATGCTCGAGGCCCTTCCACAATCATCGCCAAAATGGTGTGTGCGACCTGCGTCGCAGAGGACGCCATCGAGTCGAGCCCCTGAATGCACCTCTTTGGCGTTCAGATTCATGTATTTTACCTGTTATTGCGCTTCATGCCTTTGTTTGGCCGGCCCCTATGTAACCGACAGCTACCATCCAGTCGCTTGTGCAGACACGTCACGCTTGCAGCATCAGCAACTTCAAGTGGTTGACGTTATATGACGGTGTCTGCGACCTTGGTAACTTGTTTAGACGGTTAGACGCGTGCAGTTTGTAGACGCGTTTCGACACAACTCCAGGGTACATGATGGAGACGCGAGAGGCGGTATCGAGCACCAGGGACCACCCTACGCAAGTGGGCGGGAGCTATATAGAGAGCCGTGGGGACTTCCTAATAGAGGATTGGGTTCAAACGCATATTCGCCACGTACTCTGCGTCTTTTCTTCTGGGTTTGAATTTCGTGCCTGAAAGTCAGACAGTGTTGGAATTGGTAGGCCCTGTCTCCCAATACATTTTTCCGCGCAGAGAGTGAGATAGCTTCTCTGCAATCCAGATCTTATTACTGACGATAGAAAATACAAAGGGCAGAGTGATTGACATGCAAAAGATTTGTAGTTTGGCTACGCAGCGTTACATTCGTAGGAAAGCTTTCGTACGAGAAGGCAAATGCCAAAATCATCAACAGTACTAATAAGCGGCTTACAGGCAACAATACTTCCAAGACCACCATGTTGTATGATCTTGCATAGATTGGTATGGATCATAATTCTAGGGCGGCGTGATCCTTCCACGGAGTAGTTGAACCCTCATGTTGGCAACATCCTTGGAACAGCATCTGGTGTGGTGCACGTCGAAACCAGCGTACTTTGATGCTTCTCTCAATGTGATGTGCTCATGCGGCACGCAAATCGTCAAGATTTGGTGTGTGTGTATATATGTGTGTGTGGCACCATAGTCTGATTCACTCCCAAAGGCCAAGTGCAGAATAAGTGTTTCATCAACGCGAATTGTTGCACCTTCCATCGCCTTCCTCCCTAAACAGGCACTCTTTTGTCGAAAGTCCGAGCGTTGACCACCAACTCTAGACCGAAGCGGCACGGTAGGGCTTCAGCCTCATTGAGCCTCATTGAGCCTCATCATGAACACACGCCCGTGGCGCATGACACGCTCATTTTGGACATACTGTGCGCTCTGCAATATACTCAGCTCTGACGGATAGGCAAGATATTAGCTTAAGTGTTGTGTTGTCTATATTAGAAGAAGGAGACGTACAAATTGAAAGGGCACCATCACACCGGTTAGTTCCTCTCAAATATCTCCCTCGATCATTTTACATAATATCTTAATATCTCTATCATTACCTCCATCTCAACTTCATACCTCCACGTTACGCTCCACAACACCTTTCCTCCTCCTATCTCCAAAATGCTCTTCACAGCCACCACCTTCACCCTTTTCACTCTCCTCTCGAACACCATTGCTTTCCCCGTAGACTGGGCAAATTTCATTACCCAGCCATAGCTCCATTTACCACACATCAACAGGCCAGCTCGAATACGAAAACGCAGGTGGTCTCATCTCGCGCACCCCGAATCCTCTGACATCACCGCCCTCATAAACTTCGAATTCGCCTCGCGCTCTGCAGGAAAAATTGCCAATTCATGTTCGAGCTAGACTCCTTATCCCTACACGGCGCGGGCACTGCCGTCGATGTTTTCACCTCGTCCCCTTGCCATCGAGAACAATGTTGAGAGTGGGAGCTCAAATTATCGGAGTCAGTATTTAGGTAGGACGAGATTGCGGAGGGTGGATAAGCAGTGCCGTTCTACTTCGAGGGGATAATGGAGAGGTTTTGTTTTCCGTGCCTGGAGGAGAGGACGAAGCCCGACGGGAAGGGGGAAATGGTAACGGTGCTGAGTTGTAAAGTCGTGCCGGCGGAAGAGGAGACTAGTATGTGTTGGGGAAAGACGGATGGACTTCGGATTGCTATTGTGGATTAGGGAGTGGAAGGATTTGCTTGGTGGGGTTAAGGTTGAGGTGGTGCGTATATCGGTACCATGTGTTTTTTTGTGTGTGTTGCATGAATGTTTGCAATACAAACAAACAAGATTGAAGAGAGTTGGGACATACATGTGAAATAGCCATAGCAGAACGAATTCCGTCCTAAATTTCAGAAACCAGGCTCAGCACCTTTCATGTCATGTATTTCAGCCACTTGGTCCGTGGTATATTGAGTACAATTCTAAGTTTGACCAAGTCAGTGTCTTTCTCAGTCTAGTCGACATTGGGTGAAATCGGATATCCGTTGGCCCTAGCTCACGAGATGAAAAGAGGGAACCGCAACACATTTACAGAACACTCTTCTGTCATGCCTGTCGCGCTGCCCTGTTCCACCCTCTCGCATCCTGGCGACTCCTTTTTGAGACTAGTAAGAGCATCATCGTGGATTTAGCTTGGACGAAATTTCGCTTTACGATGTACAGCGGCTAAAAACCAGACTATGAATTGACAGTCGACGTAACCGAGATCGGTCTGAAAGCAATATATATTGCTAGAGTCGGCGTGAGTGAGAGAAACGATGATAGAGTAAAGACGAATGGGATGAGAAGTGTCGTGGCGTGAGGTCGGGTGGAGGGAAACTGTCAAACACACCTTCTGCACTATAGAAAATAAGAGACACTGCAGAACTCCTTTCCTGATGCTATTGTATCCCATCAACATAAAAATCGCATATCTATTAACCTTTCAAACAAAAAAATATTTAAGAACAATAGTTTCGGCTTGGCCCTATTCATACAATGGAATTGCTGCGACAGGTAGGCTAGTTGATTACCAGCGAGAATGATATTCTACCGTTCAGCAATTCTGATCATGGTCCTCAAACCCTCCAAGCATCGAGCCTTCAAGAGATAAACAGGCCATCAGTCTTGTTGATCGATCACGCGCAAATCCTATTTTCGATATACCCCATGGGATATGCGGGACGCAAGTACGGGTGCGGCATCTTCCCCCCGTGGTTATCAGAAGTTCTAAAAATTTCGAGCCATTACGATTACCAAGGAGCGATGGTCCAGTCCTGTCTTAAAATAGCTCCCTTGATAGTGTCCTCCCGTTCATATAAAGGATCCAGGTACGATTTGTGGTGTAGAGTGTCTCCGAGATTCAGTGGCACGCAGCATATTAATCCGTGAGCCTTGAGAATGCCGTGGCAGGGTGGGAAGCCCGGCAGAAAATTGAATGGCGGGAACGCAATCCAGGGACTGTTGACATGGGATGGCCACCAGTGGCGAAGAACTTGGTGCCCAAGAAGGAATTTCGAAGAGGCCGTGTCCTAAATTGGAGCTGGTCGTTATTATATCTCGAGTGGAGATATGTCTATGTTATGATCAGCTTCGGTAGTGTAGATGGCGCTTCTGACATATCAATTAGAATCTGTCAAGAGGTGCATGCCTCGTCCTGCTTGGAGATCAAGCCAAGCGACCCAGAGTTGTCAATACGCCGGCACGTGGAGAGCGGAAGAAACAGGGCCGGCCATATGAAGCCGGAAAGTGCTTTGCTCACTTTTGGGAAACTACCCCGCTAGTATCAAAATGAAAGGGTGAAGAAGGATGGGTATAAACATTAACCTTGAATGAAGGGCTTGCAAGAAAAGGTTTGCGCCCATTTGTCGGGACTGGAGAATACTGATCGATTTATTATATTGCAGTACTGGCTAAATGGGGGCCGGGGATGCCTGATTTGAAGAGACTGGTGGAAATGCTTGATGGCCACGTTACTCAGCGACAATACCTTTGGTGTTGGGTGACGCGGCGGACTCGGGAGGCTATTTCTAGAAGCCAAAGCAATTTTATTTCTAAACTGGTGTGGAGGCGCTTTATTTTGATGTGTGGCTGCTTGAGACACTTCGGACCGGGACGAGCAACGTGCAACGTGCATGGTGATTTTGCCGGAAGGTGAGTGGTTCGGATCGCATCCCGGGATACTTGCATGTCCGTTTGGTTGTGTCTAAGCAGGTCGTTGAACATGCCCAAGCAGAACGTCGAATGTGACCTTACAGGCTGCTTGTGCTAACCGACATCACTCGTGGTGATTGAGGACCTCAATGGGGGGAACGTGGCTCGGGTGTCTGGGGCCACGTAGAGTCGTTTCCTCGACGTTGCTCATGTCGACTATGTATGCCTGAGTGGCGTACAGTATACGTTGTGAGTCAGAATTTGCTTGAAGAAACAAGACTGCTCTTTCAGAATCCCTTAAACAAAGCAATGAAAAGCCTCGAAAGAGGTTACACATCGGTAACTGGTGGGTATTATTACCTTGGACGGCATGACAGAGCAATGTAGCGCATATCTTGCTGTCACTAAGAGTGGCGGTGAGCGAATAGAATAATTGCTGGGGATTGCCTTGACTGCTGAAATCATGTCGAGGAAGTTTAGCGTGGTTGCACCAGTCGTAAGGCTGTGCGGAGTGGCCCAGTGTGCTCGAAACACATGGTGTTTGGGAGCATTTGTAATCTCAGCCGGTTTCTGGTGACGCAAATGCAGTCATGGGATTGCTAGGTTATTGAATGGATCTGCACAGGGCGATTGTTAAGATGGTGGGAGGAGGACGTTTGCTTTTGGCTGCCTAGTAGGAGCGCAGATAGCAAAGGCGGAGCTGAGGGATATAAACGAAATGAATGGCACCAACTTCGCCTATCGCCTATCCCCAAGCGAATTCTCGATTCGCTATGCTAGTGAGAAGCGGATGTGGGGAATCAGTGCTGCTGTTGGGTGTGGATGGACTGCTGCAGACGTTTAGGTCGACCTGCATGTGTAACAAAGCAGCCCCAAGACGACTACCGCAAGGTCTAGGAAGGCATGGCAGTATACATGGTGGAGCTATTTCAGGTGCGGGAGGTCCTGTCCATGTCGTCGGCAGGCTCCGGAAAGTCAATGGCATTCCGTTCTGCCGTAGCTCGCCAGGGGTGGGTCGACGCTGAGGAAGCTCTCAATAGGACGCAATGAGGCCAATATCATCGGACAGTTGCCCGCAGCGTTCGTGGACCCCGCAGACCTGAATATCAGCTTCACGAGAGAGCTGGGCGCAGGCAGCAGCTGGGGGCGAGATGGGCGCGGGGTTGAGGCAAGGCGAACCCAGAAGGAGACAAGATGAAGAGTGGAGAGGTGTTGATACTGGCAGGAGTAGAGCCGAGCGACTGCCACCAGAACCCACTGCCAATACCGTAGGCGTGCAATAGTACGTACAGCGGCAGAACAGACAGGCGGCAGCCGGGCAGAGTGATGAAAGGGCCTCTATTTCTGCGAGCGTCTCCCGGGCGGGCGGTCTAGTGGTGAAAAGTAACCGAATTGCGGGCCTCTCTCGGGTCTTGTGCTAGAGGCAGGCACCTGGAGAAAAAATTGCGCTTGGAGTGACTTCTCTCCCCTCTTCTCCATCTCTCAACCTCCACCACACACTCGCCCTCCAAATTCGCCCAACGGCCCCAGCGACTCTCGAACCCGTTATCACCGGCTGTTTCGAGACGCTGCCATAGCCTCCCCGTCGCCGCCGCCTGCTCGTTTCACGGGCCGTGACCTCGACGGTCGACTCTCGTGCCTGGAGCCACCGTGCCTCTGCCCGCACATCTGCATCCCCATTTTCTCCCTCGCACTCAACAGAGCCGCCAGCTCCGCCGCCAGCTCCCCCTCCCCCCTCCCAACCGGCCGCATAAAGGCACACACCCAGCCTACGCAGAGCCGTTGCAGAGGTTAGTCCCGCCTACATCATCGCCGTCCCCCGGCCACACGCTTGCTCCATCCTTCTCCCCTCGGCACCCACCTCCCGCACCGAGCTCGCAGCATCACCTTGTCTGGCCGACCGCGCTCGTGCTGGCTGTCCTGTGCATCTGCAAGGTCTCTACGGGTGGCGTCGGCGCTTTCACCCAGCCCAGCATCATCTCACGCAATCCACTCTCATCTCGCCCACCACCCAACGCTTTCTCTTCTGCCACACAAACCCTCGTCACCCACTCTCGCGCAACAAACACAAATCAGCTCATCGCACATATTCTGACTCGCTTGTCCCTTGGGCTTGTCTCCCACGTCAACGCGCTCTGCTGACACTTTTTCTGCCAGAGCTTTGTGAACCCACGTCACTTTCTGCACCTCGCCCCGAAAGTCAATTCCTCGGCCCACCACAAATCACATTTGCGCCCGAATATTTCTCTTAGGCGTCGACACTAGAGTCCGCTCGCCGCTCCTACACATCATTCCGCACGAGCTCACGCGCCCTAACAAACGCAAAGCTCCGGCCGCAAAGCTCTAGTGGCTTTCCTGAGCATCAAGTGCGGAGAGGTCAAGCGTTGAACCTCTCCGGACACAGCAGTGCATCCCCACCTGCATTGGCCAGGTCGTCGGAGTGCTCCCAGCTGGGACCACGAGCGCCAAACAGCATCCTCCCCGTGAGTATCTAGTCTGCGCCCAAAAGGAAAAAAGAAATCATGGCAACACCACCAAACCGAACCGGCAGTGACGTCGCCACCCCTCCAGTGCCCTTCTCGTATGCACAAGCAGCTAAAGGTCTCTCTGCCACACCTATCCCTGCGGTCGCCCCTAGCAAACCTTCTTCCGATAACACAGCAACCCCCAAAGACGCCTCTGCAGCGCCCTCCATACTTCCTGTAGCTTCCACGATGAACTGGGCAGACGACGTGGAGGCAGATGACCCGCTCACTGAGAAATCGTCAAGCGTACGCGAGAATCGAAGCAATGGTGCACCACCGGCATCAAAACAGGCCCCTCCCACCCAGCAGCCTGCCACGACATCCGTTCTGTCATCTCCTGATCTGGGCGCTTCATCATCGTCGACCGTGACGAAAGATGACGACGTCTCGTCATTACCAAACACATCGTCTGAGTCAACCTGGGAGAACAAATCACAGGCATCAACTTCTGTCGACAAGACTGCAGAGCCAGCCGAGAAGACTTCGGAAAAGGTCAAAGGGAAAGATCTGGAGCGCTCATCATTTAAGCCTCTCCAGGAGGCCCCAATACCAGTCGTGAACATTTGGAAGCAACGAGCAGATGAGGCGAAAGCGAAGGCAACGCAGCGGCCGACCCCCACAAAGCCATCTGCGACTTCGTCCTCCCCAACTATTCCAAATGGCGTAGCACATAGTCCCTCCGGACAAGGTGCCAAGAAAACCCGAGGTGCAGCAGGAGCTGATAAGGTTGAAGGAAGGGAGAAGGGTGCTGTAATCGAGAATAAGTTGAAAGGACGCGAGGAAGAGAAGGCGAACCAGCCCAAGAAGGATGCGAGATCTGAGGGTGATTTCGATAAGTCCAAGAAGGGCGGCAAAGGCAAACCAGTGGAGAAGGACGTTAAGCCCTCCACCACAGTCGTTCCTCCTCCACCTGCCCGTGACCAGGAGTCCTGGCCAACTCCAGAGACCGTCATCGATGAAGACAGGAAAAAGAGCCAGAACAAGGGTGAGAAGACTGATAGGGAGCGAAAGGAAAATGTACCTGCCGGAGCGCATGGGAAACAAGAGTGGGTGAAAGTCCCATACACTCCAACAGTGATATTCAACACTCCATTACCTGGAGCTGCCTCATCACGGAGAGGTGGGCGAGGTGGGGGCCGCGGAGGAGCACAGACAAGCGGGAGAGCTACTGGATATGGTGCAAGTAGTGCTGGGAATCCTGAAAAGGATAGTTCTGCACCATCCACATTGCCGAACGGAGATCAGCCAAAGCGTGGCCGACCCGACGCATCCGCATCCCGTGACGCATCCCCTCCCAAGGGCCAACGAACTGACAGTTCTGGCTCAACGACTGTGAAAGAGAAGTCGCCCGCGCTCACCAGAGATAAGCCTCCAAAATTTACAGCGGCGCCTGAGAATGAGACTCACTCAAGGAGGGGTTCTGTTATGACGGAGTCGGCATCTGGTTCCCAGCCCCCTAGCCAAACCAACACTTTCCCTCGTCAGTATCCTTCGAATCGGCCCAATAAAGGCAGAAAAGGTGATGTTTCTGGTCAAGGAGAGCGGAGGAAAGATGGAGACTCAAGTTCGCCGACGAAAGAGAATGTAGGCCCATATGACAGGCGAACGTCAATAGCCACCCAGACAGATGGTAAATGAATCACCTGACACTTGTAAACGCATTACATTACTGATCTTCAGCAGTTCCAGAAGATAGCGAGCGACGAGCTTCCACTTTCCAGGAAGGCCATAATTCACAGCCTAAACAGGGTTCAAACAGTCACCGCCCATTTACCACGTTCTCCGGTCGCGATCGTCCCCGTGGCGGTGGTCGTGGTGGTCGTGGAAGCTACCAGAATGGCCATCAATTTACAAATGGCAATGCTCCGCCGCTGCAGTCTTCGTCCACGTTCCCACTACGATCTCCGACCACTTTCCATCCAGATCAAAATGCATATTTCCCACCTGCGCCCGCTCATGGCCGTGGATATAGAGGGAACGGTTCCCGTTCACAGTCGGTGTCTACCGAAAACATGTATAACCGGATCCCCGGCTACCCTGGAGGACCTCAGCCACCTCCCATTCAGACATATATGGGGCAGATGTATGACTATCCAATGATGCAGCCAATGAGTGCTGTGCCATTTAGTCCCTTTGGGGTGGACCAAAATACGCTCTTCTCCATGGTAACAACCCAATTGTATGAAAATTTGGTCGACATATCCAAAATGTGTGCTAATATTAGCTAGGGAGTACTACTTCTCGGTTGAGAATTTATGCAAGGACATATATCTCCGGAAGCATATGGATTCTAAAGGATTCGTTTACCTCAGTTTCATTTCTGAGTTCAATCGCATCAAGCAGCTCACCACAGACATGGAGTTGGTCAAGCTCGTCTGCTATCAGTCGAGAATAATTGAATTCCGTGTTGGACATGACGGTAAAGACAGAGTACGGCGACGAGAGGGATGGGAGCAGTGGGTGTTGGTTACGTCCGAGCGCGATGCTTCGGCACAGAATGATGGTCCAGATGAGCTACACAACCCGCCGATTCCTCATCCCAGTGGATTTGATAACTCTGGCATGCCTCGCTTCCCCGATATGTCTGCAGTTTCGCCCACTGGGCAGGCACCCTTTATCAACGAAGGCATCTATTCGACAATGAACGGTGGGCAGAGTCCTCCTACGACAGACAATATGCCCAACGGCACGGTTGCGGAAGGCTTGAATGGCTCCATGGTCGCTAATGGTCACCCTATCGAAACTTCGACAAAGACTGTGAGTGGTGAACCTGATTCATTTTCTGACGAACAAGTCGAAAACTTGACTGTCATTGTCCGCATGCAAGACCAGCCTCAAACACAAGCCTTGCCTCCTGCCGCATCACGAACATTTTCTAATGGCACCATCGATAGCAGAAGCAGTTTGCAGGACGAAACTGAGCAGGCAGCCGGCCGACAATCGAGCCTCAAGGTCAATGGCACTGAACCTTCTCAGGGGTAAGCCCAGGTGGCACGAGACTATCTGCCAGGATCCGCGCTGATGCCCATGGTAGTATTGATAGCAAAGTTCAAGATCAACCCCGGAGAACCTTGAGTCCCTTTGCGCCGGCTTCCGCTACGGCTCCTGTTCGTCTTTTTTGGGTCAAAGACCAAGTGACTCCCGTTGAATCCATTCCTTCCGACTCCACACACGAATCATACTATCACCTTCGATCAAAAGCGCTTCAGCAGCGCCAAAGCTCCCCCCTTGGAAACTGCCCCCATGACATGGATGTCTTGTATCAATTCTGGTCTCATTTCCTCATCCGTAACTTCAACACTCAAATGTATGACCAGTTCCGCCAATTGGCCTTCGAGGATACCAATCATAGGATGTCCGATGTCGGCCTCAACAACCTGATCAAATTCTATGGAGAATCTTTGTTATCGCCCCAGGGCCTAATTCGGGAGCGCGTTGCTCAGCATTACGTTGAGTTAGTGAAAAGGGAAATACTGGAGGATGCGTATCGACGTCCAGCCTTCAAACAACTTCGGTCAGCTTTGCGCAACGATGTCCTTGATGACAAGAATCGAAGGCGCATTGATGATATGTTGGACCCAGATCTCAAGGCTTCATTGGAGTGAAGCTGGCGTTCTCAACCCTGTCCCATTTTCCATGTTTTGGCTGGACGTGGGCCCGATTACCACCCTCTGATCTAGTGAAGTCGGCTTTACGATTCTCAGTGGTTATTTGTTTTGGCCTTCGTCCATATTACCCTTAATCTCACAAACTTTACCTCTGGGCGACTCCCAGGGATTTTTTGTTTTTGTTTCCGACAAAAAGTTTGTTTGGCGTTAGTACATGGCATGGCTGGTGGAGTGCATTTTCTTCTGAATAAAATAGACTTTAGCGGATGGATGACCGCAGAATCTTATGTTCACACGACAGCTATCGAACGAGATACCTGAACTTGGAAACCTGGGGACACCTTTCTCAAATCAAGGCTGGGGGTGGGGAATGGCATTGTGGCGTCCTGCATTTCATTACAAAGACCCAACTCCCACCTTTTCTTTCTCCACTATACCAGCATAGCGGCATTTGTTTTCTTCGACTCTGGAACGTGCTCATTTTGTGTCCGCTGTTGCACAGCTCCAGGGGGTTCTTTTTTCTTTTCTTCGCGCCCTCCATTTTCTGTTCGCCTTTGTGAAGAATACACCTCCTGGGTAAGCGCCCAGTGAATAAAAGCTGTTCGCTCAGTGGGTTCTGATTTTTTCTGTAAACTACGAAAACAAGAAAGAAGATGCGTGTTACCTAGCAAACATTCCGATCGACAATGCTCGCTTTTGCTTGGTGGTGAAGGTCAGATCTGTGAACCTGAGATCTTGAATCTTAGATCTGGTGCACGTGATTTGACGTCGGCCTAGAATAACCTCCGATCTGCGAAATCTAGCCGGGTGGTGGCGAATCTGCGCCACGACATTAGGCACCCGGATTCCCCACACTTTGTCTCCCTCCCTCACCACTTTATTCCACGTACTGGTTGTACAACGGACAGAATGGCGCCCGCAGTGGTGCACCTCCATAAGCTGGTGGCTAAGAACGCGAAAGTGTTCAAGTGAGTCTTTAACCTTGCCTCTCGCTGTTGTCGAACATGACGTTGACCGCTTTTAGGGCTGCCTGGCGACATACCGCAAACCTCATTCAGAATCAATTACCCCCATCCCTTAGACCTACCCAGGCTCAACTACAGCCCATACTTGTTCGAAATGCTCCTCGACACCCGCTTCACCAAGTGGCTTTCCTTAAGCAGAGCAAGGGTAGATGGTATAGCACACACAGTGCGATTTCCGCCACCGTTCGACGTTTTACCACGTCCGCTGCCCGCGCTGGAGTCAAGTATGATAAGGCGTCATTCCCGAAGTCGCGAACTGCATCTGCGATTGCTGCCCATAGCGGCCGAGCTCCGTTCGCCTCGACTCTCCGCCCCAACTTGACCGGCGGGACCCTTGGACGAACCGCTGGCGGATATGCTTGGGGGTCTGGACGTGCTGGCAGTGCGAGGTATTTCTCACACGGACCCGCGGCCCCGGCTCAAGTCGTCAACAATGTTTCCCAAGCCGTACGAGCGTTCTTGCTTTCTGGCCAGAAGGCGCAGTTCGACGGTATTGACCCGCACACTGGCGAGAAGCGCTTCAAGGGCGTTTCTGCCCTGCAGGACCAGGTCAACCGCACCATGAGCAAAGTCTCCAAGGCTACACCCGGGTCTTACATTGCCTTCAACATCCACCCCACGGTCACTGCCCTCAGCCCGCTCAAGGCAGCGAAGAGCTTCGGTTCCTTCACACAGGAGAAGCAATCCCTCAACCAGGAGGGTCTCTTGGATCTTCTCTCGGTCGACTTCTCGCGCGCAGTCAAGGAACTGGCTACCGTGCTCGGGGATCTCCAACGGCTCTCTGCACTAGGCGATCTACCTATGACGTATGAGTTGTCAACGCTTAAAGTGCATTTCCCTGGCTGTGACGCCGAAACCGTAGAGTCGATCTGTAATGAGTTTGGGATCCAACGCGGGGTTGTGCATCAGGATGAAGATTTCGATGCATTCGTCGGCACGGAAATCGCGCTGCTCTTCCCGTTCGCGTCGAGTCGCACACCCTCTGAGTGCTCTTTCTATGAGAAAAGTGTTACGGGGCGCCAGCAATCCATCGAGTGGCATACTATGATGTCCCCCCACATCCTGAGTGTGGATGAGTACTCGACACACTCGGACGCGGGCTTTGGTTTTGAGGAGATTGACGAGGAGCCTAATCCGTGGATTTCTTCGCCGTCTGGGTATGATAGTTTGCATAGTAGTGATCTGGAAGACGCAACGGATTTGCATACTCCGCTAGAGTATCAGGGGATCGAGGGGATTTACCGGTTTATGGAGCAGTGCGAACCAGCTTATAGATAGGAGGGTAGAGAGATATGAATGAGAAGGAGCGTGTGGAGGCGAGATAGGCGCAATTCCAGTTAGCTACAGATTGACCTGGCTGGAGTTTGTACGGATATGGATATATTAGGAAGCCACTCTTTCCTCTCTTATGTAGGTACGTAGGTATGAAGGCGGTCAAAATGATTGACTCAGTTCTCAAGCACAAACTCTCCACAAAACTATGACTGGCGCTCTAATTCCGAGCCAATATTGATTACAAGATATAGCTGTTTGTCAACATCGTGCCTGGAACTGGCAGGCCGATGTGCAAATGCGGACATACCCGCTTCCAGCCGCAAACTTAACTACTCCCTGCAGATACGGCACTATGATGTCTTCGCCCACCTCCTAAAAGCGCCCACATACAGAACTAGCCAATAGTGGGGTTTCTACTTAGCTATATTCTCTGTAGCCGAGTAGCCGAACACGGGAACGATTGAGTAAAAGATGGGATGGAAGGGCGCTAGAGCTTATTTCCGGCCAGGGCAGAAGCGGAGCTCATTCAGCAATTTTAACCACGATGAGTCTTTCACCGCGAAAACGCTGGGCTAAGAGGACCATGGATCTGCCGTCTTTCGCTTTTACTTTTACTTTAGCACGAGGACAATGACCTGCAACTCTAGCGACTGATCGAATAGATTGGAAGAGAAGGGCGAAAGCTTTCGTTATTACCGACTATGACAACCTTGACGAACATCACCACAACGTCGAATTTGGGCATCGAGAAAGAGATGGAGCGCGAGGATTTCGGCGATGAAGGGAAGGTTGCGGGGTCAGAGAAGAGCGTCGATGAAGAGACTAGTATCGAGGGACTTGGCGAGCGACAGGAGGGCGCGAGGGAGAACAGCGTGGACGAGAACGGCGCGGCAGATGAAGAGAAGGTGGCTGACGTGCCCCCAGACGGAGGCTATGGATGGGTGTGCGTGGCGTGCTGTTTTGTTATCAATGCGTAAGTTGCTCTTCCTCCTTGGAAGTGAATAGAAATGAAGTTGGATAGACTGGCAGAGATACGGCTAACACCTCCCACAGACACACATGGGGTCTCAATTCGTCCTACGGCGTCTTCCTTGCTTACTACCTTGCAAACTCCGTCTTCCCTTCTGCCACACGCCTCGAATACGCCTTCATCGGTGGTCTCTCCATCTCTCAAGCCTTGATTGTTTCTCCCGTCGCTACGCTCACCACACGTCTATACGGAACCCGGACCACGCTACTCATCGGCGTGTTCTTCGAAACTGCATCCTTCATCGGGGCCTCCTTCGCCACAAAGATTTGGCATTTGTTCCTCACGCAGGGAATATGCTTTGGCTGGGGCATGGGCTTCCTCTTCGTGGGCTCGGTCGTCATCGCGCCGCAGTGGTTCAGCACCAAACGCAGTCTCGCCAACGGGATTTCCGCCGCCGGATCCGGAACTGGGGGGCTGGTGTACTCGCTGGCTGCCCAGGCCATGATCCGGAACATCAGTCTCGCATGGGCCTTCAGGATCTTAGGCCTTGTAGCCTGCGTTGTAAACTTCGCAGCGGCGATGCTCGTCAAAGATCGCAATAAGCAAATCGGGTCCTCGCAGCTCTCCTTCCACTATAAGTTGTTTAAGAAACCGCAGTTCCTTGGCCTTCTCGCCTTTGGATTTACCAGCATGCTGGCATACGTAGTCCTCCTCTTCTCACTCCCCAATTACGCAAAGACGGTTGGTCTCACCGCAGCCCAAGGCTCCATCATCGGCGCCGTCTTGAATCTAGGACAAGCCTTGGGACGCCCGCCGATCGGCTATTTTAGCGACAGCTTCGGCCGTGTCAACATGGCAGCCTCTATGACATTTCTTGCAGGCTTCTTCACGTTAGTAGTCTGGTCCTTCGCAAAAACCTTCGGCGTCCTGGTTTTTTTCGCTATACTGGGGGGTATGTTTGCGGGTACATTTTGGGCCGTCGTAGCGCCTGTTTGGTCAGAAGTTATGGGCATTGTAGATTTGCCGAGTAGTCTGAGTATTACGTGGTTGGTCTTGGTTGTGCCTACAACTTGTAAGCTTCCCCCTCTCCTCGTTCCCCCTTGCCTCATACGCTAATGATAGGACAGTTTCCGAAGCTATCGCCCTTGAGATCGTCTCCTTCAATAACGGCAGTTATACGGGCGCCATCTTGTTCACGGGGTTCATGTATGTGGGTGCCGCAGTGCTCATGTGGTTGGTACGGGCGTGGAAGATTGGGGATTTGGAGCGGGAGGCAGATATGCTGGAGAAAAGAAGGGAGAGGGAGCAGGGTGGGGATGCGGCGATGATCAGTGCAGGTGTGAGTGCACCTGCGAGGGGAAAGTTCAAGAGGAGCCCGTTTGTGAAGAGGTTGATTATGTGGCGGAAACTCTAGGTTGCGATTTGGGATGGGATCGGGGAGAGGAGAATAGCAAAAGCGGCGTTAAGTAAAAGGGTGCAACAAGAAGAATTTGGCGAAGATACGCGTTGCTAGAAGAATGTGACACTTGGAAATTCTACATACATACACAAAAGCCTCATATCCAACAGAAATTCCAAGCATGTGCAAAACATTTATGTGGTGGTCCTCGGAGTGTTTTACATATACTTATTTCACATATCAGCGCCTCTAAGAAGAATAACATTGGCATAAATTAAAAGATGTTTGGGCTGTTGCAACTTGCAAGACCCCTGAAGCCGGATTTTTGTAGAGCCAGGTCGATCCCGTTGCCCAATGCTTGGACCCTTATTCTCCAGAACAACCTCGGACCTAGGAACATGCAGGAGAATTCTCCGTGCTGATCGTCATTATGGGTGCCCGGTAACTGGGTGCAAGGACACAGATGCCTGGTCAAATTCTTCAATGTATGAGTTTCCTTAATCGCTGAATTGGGGTTGACGGCAGGATGGATAGTTCTCAGCACGCAGACAGTCATGAAGCGCCGTGGCGCAGAAATACGAATTTAATAACTCTAGGATTGAAACTGGATAGTCGTTGGGATATTTTAGGAGCTCCAGTCAACGTAAATTACAGACCCTAAATGCCGAAGATTCATACACGGACAAGTGAAGGGGATACACAGAATTCTCACCCAATTCAAGCACCACCGCCCGTCTCCACCTTTACCTCCTCCTTCACCGCACTTCCCTTCCTCCTCAAAACCGCCACCCCCTCCACATGCCCTGTCTGCGGGAAAAAGTCAAACCCACACAAACTCTCAATCTCATATCCTCCCACTCCTACACCCCAACCCCCATCCACGCCCTTCATCCCACCAACCAAGACCCCAACATCCCTCGCTTGAGTATGCACATTACAGCTCACGTACACGATCCTTGCCGGTCCATACTCGACCAACTGCTTCAAAAAGCTCTCATCACAGCCTTTACGTGGCGGGTCGATCATGACGACTGTTTCGGCAGCAGGGCTAGTGATGGACGAGAAGAGGGCGGCGGCGTCGGCGGCGATGAACTTTGCGGTTGAGGATGGAATGGAGTTTATTTCGGCGTTGGTGGTGGCAGAGGCTATACTCGAGGCGGATATGTCAATGCCGAGCGAGGTGGTAAAGAGGGATGACAAGGTGATTGTGAAGAGACCCGAGCCAGAGTATGCATCTATTAGATGTGTGATTTTGGTTGTAGTAGATTCGGGCAAGGGAGGGGGCAAAATGTGGGCTCGGATATACTGCGTGAAAACTGGTAGAATGCTGTTGTTGTTCTGGAAGAAGGCGCCCGCCGGGTTGATGAATTTGAAATCGTCAATATACTCGGTGGTTTTGGCGTTTGGGTTTGTGACACAGGTCTTCTTGTACACGTAGTCGCCTTTTCCTTCAATGACTACATCCTTCTCTTCTTCTCCCTTGGTGACTTCGTACACAGATTTCGGGATCCGTTCTGTGGTTTCCCGAAGCAGAAGTGTGGCGCCTTTGTGGTATTTTCCAAGTTCGTCAGCAACACGTTTCCGCTCTCTTGTGTTCCCTTTCCGGACCGCGTCGGTGCCGATGGGGCAGTCCTCGATGTCAATTGTAGCTCTAGTCCCCTTCTTCATGAACCCAATTGGCGGCAGTTTTTCGAACTTGCGGATAATGCCGTTCCTGCCATCACTCCTCCTAGCATCTGGCGGGCCGTCGAAATGCGGAGTGAGCTTAGTCCTGTACCCGTACTGCAGCGGCGATCCAATCGTATCTCCAATCGCGGGGATGAGTTCCGGAGGGAGATTGGAGAAATTCTTGTACGCCTTCTCGACGATGGACTTCTTGTGCGCCAGTTGGTAGTCGTACGGGAGCATTTGGAACTGGCATCCGGAACAACTACCAAAGTACGAACACTTGACAAGCGAGTCATCTCTATGAGGCGACGGCGTGTGAACCTTGACAATATCCGCCATGGAATACTTTTCCTTCTCGAAGTGCTTGAAGACCTTCGCCGTGACTACATCGCCTGGCACTGAAAACGGAATAACGTAGACGTGGTCCGAGTTCGAGTCGTTCTGCAAGCCCAGCCCGTCTCCAGTGGAAGAGATCTGGTGGATTGTGACTTCGATCTCGGCGAGTCGTTCTGGAAGCGGTTCAGACTCCCTCTTCTCTTCACTTTCTAGACCCACGGATTTTAGCAGCGCGGTCACGTCTTCCAGCAGAACCTCTTCGTTGCTCCCGTTGGTCTTGAGGATCTGGTTGCTGTCACCGCCATGGCCCTTCCGCATTCTCTTGTTCTTGAACTTATAGCTCCCCCGGGACTCTTCCTGGTTCCGCAACGGCGTTTCTGCATATCTCTTCGCGCCGCTGGGTCCGGCAGCTGCTGCCGTAGAAGCCATCCTGTATGAAGCGGACCTGATGCTTCGACCACTGACAACCAGTGTTCTGAGCGAGGGGCGTAAGATGGAAGATATCATTCAGAACATTGGAAAAAGTTGGCACTCCAAAAAGACTTTCTGTGATTGGGCCCGCCAGTAGCTAGTGCGATAGCAGCCTTGGCGTCTATCAATTTTCGAAACTCCAAACACTACCGTCATTCGACCTCTTAGTCTTAGGACCGCGCCCTCCGCTCTCGCCTCCCGTACACACTCAATTGGGCTCCTCCAGCCTTACAATGAGCGTCTGCCGATCCACACGATGCCTCTTCCTTAGAACGCCCTCGACCGCACTCCCCAAACCCACACCCACACCGTCGACCCGCACCTTCACCACAACGGCACCGCGCCCCGCGCGCCGCCGGCGTCCCCACTACCCCAGCATCAAAGCCTCAGACCTACAGCTCTTGAACGTAGCCGCCGAAACGACATTCCCCAAATACAACACCTCCGAAACGTCCCTCGCAGCAAAGAAATACACGCCCGCGCAAATCGCCGCCATCAAAGCCGCCGAAACTGTCATTGACCCACGAGATCTGTACACGCAAGGCCAGGAGCGCACGGATCCGTGGCTACTGCCTTACAAAGATGATTTGAGGGGCGTGGACCCGGTCAAGGACCATGCAACGAAGCTTTCATCCGAGCATGTAAAAGGGAGGAAGGAGTTCCGCAAAACAAACCAAGTCGAGCGCGACGAAGCCATCTCTAGAATTGCGACCGAAAACCTGGCAAAACTGTACCCAAACGGTATCCCCGAAGGCGAGATGAGCAAAAAGGACCAAGAACACTTCGAAGAAGCAATGGAGGCGGCCATGACACAAGCCGCGTTGGATCCACGCGCAAGCTTCTGGTCTAAAGATCCAAAAGTCGTAGAAACGCTCGCGGACCCACGGCATTCAGTCATCTTACCTGATCTACCGAGGATAGAGAATAGAATGGCACGCATGACGCGCCGCCTCTCGACAGAAGAAGAAGAAGACCCCCGCCAGAAACGTCTCCTCCTCTACCTCAACTGGGAGAAGAAGGATCTCCGCAATATAAAAGTGAAGACGCTAGTCGTGCACGGCGTGACGAATCAAACACGCATGGGCAAGATCCGCTCGCTATACTACCTCACCATTGCCGGCAACGGGGATGGACTATTAGGTGTTGGTGAGGGAAAATCCGTAGAGCCTGACGAAGGACGCAAGCAGAGCGTCATGGCGGCGATCAGGAACATGCGGCCGGTGCCGAGATACGAGAACCGGACGACCTTTGGGGACTTGGAGAAGAAGATCGGGGCGACCAAGGTTAGACTTTATGCGAGACCGCCTGGTAAGTCTCTATATTCACTTCCTACGAGAAGATCTAACGTGTATAGGTTTCGGTCTCCGTGTCCAACATCTCATATTCGAACTGGCGCGCGCTGCCGGCCTTCAGGATCTATCTGCCCGCACACCCCGGTCCCGGAACAAGATGAACGTCATCAAAGCTACATGGGAAGCTCTCTGCAACCAGAAACTCCCAGACGAGATTGCGAGAGCGAGAGGGAAGAAGTTGGTTGATGTGAGGAAGGTTTACTATGGTGGAAGTGTACATTAGAGAGCGGCCGCGGCTTATAGAAGTTCAGGGCGGAGAAGCCTAGAATGAGGACTTGTACTGTACAAATATCTGCATTAGGGGGCTTGCGGCATTGTACATCTATAGTATACCTGACTGTCTCTTGTAGACCATCGCAACACCTACCACACCTCACGTTCTGGCTTGTGTCCGCCAGCCGTGCATCTATCCTGGGGTATCATATCATATCATCAAGTCCTGTCCATTCATCCTCATATTATCCTCATCCTCTTACCCATCCCCCGCAACTCCACCTTCAAATCACCGTCAAACATCCCCCCTCTCACTCCCACCACCACTTTCCCCCTCCCCCTCCCCCTCCTCCTCATCCTGATCCCTAATCTGCTGATTCAGCACAATAGAATAAACACTCGCCTTGAGCAGCGTAAAAACCAAACTCGTCTTCCTCTCCAACCCCCTCAGCGCATCTAAGATCTCCGGAGAAGGGTTCGTTGTTAACTCTGCCAGTATGTTTGACATCTACGCATATTAACTCTTATACGATAAAATAGGGAGGGACGCAGAGTAGAGGCAAGTGAAAGAGATAAGAGAAAAGGAAGACGTACGTTGTTCATATTATTTAGCAACCTTGCGTACTCGTCCAGCACTTCTTGTTCGAGCGGGGAGAGCATGTCTCCAGATGGTGGGGCGGTGGGAGGTGATGTAGAGAGGTGGTGTGTATCTGGTGTTTCGGTCGCCATGGTGGTTGTGCGGCTTCAGGTTGAATTCTAGTTGCTCTTAGGGCTGGATAGGACGTGCTTTTGGCTCGTAGATGTAGGTGGTGGGTGGATGGTGACACGCCGTGGATTGTTTTACGTTGCGGGGAGGAGAGGACGTAGGTTTGTCGAGGCGGATTTGCGAGAGGAGGATTTTTTTGTTCGATTGTAGGGGATATGGCTGGGATTTCTGGTGGTAGAAGTTGCGGGCGTTGAGTCTCAATGGTGGTTGTGGTGTTTGGGACCGAACAAAGTTGAAAGTAATTAACATCCGCGGGGAAGACGCGACGGAGTCTGTGCACTTCATAATTATATCTTGGCATGCCCTTCCAATCAGGGTCACGACTCATCAGGCTATTGGATCCTCTTGAGTTCCGTTTCGCAGATATGGTAGAATCACAAAGGCTTGTTCATGAACTGTCTCATATTCAAATACTCGGATCTCTTCTTCCAACGCTCCACACTTTTAACCTCCAGAATAGCACAGAACGGCAAGACAAAAGCACACAGCCTAAGCAGCGGCCTCCCTCGGGCTCCTCACCCTTCAAGAAGATCCTCGCAAAGAGGCGACATGGAACGCTCGAGCAGATTACAATCAGTCCAACGATCATAGACGAGAAACACTGAGAAACGGCATCCCAAGAAGAAGGGGAAAGTAGAAATGAAAAGTATGATGCCTTGAGACCCAACCACGCAGATGCCGTAATACAAATGGTACTGAGACTGGAACACCGTCGTCTATCGATTAAAGGAGTGAAAACAAGAGAACACGCCAACGCCTCCTGCCGAGGGAAGAAATGCATTAGAAGTCGCTCTTTTGGCAATGAAGCTAACGAACCCTGCAAAAGGAAAGTGTTAAGTCCAATTTTTCTTATCGATGAGAGGCGTGAATGGTTTGTGGTTCGTTTTGATCGTCTCCGTCGTGATGAAGTGTTACACTATTGAATTCCTCGAAGGGATCGACAAGTTCTCCCATGGGTGTGGCAAGACCGGAATCTAATGGCACACCCTTGGTCTTTGCGGCGCTGATGTCCACACTCTGGCTTTCCTTCACATTTCGGAAGTTCGGCGTTTCGACACCGCGACCCTGATGAGGGATCATCGGGGGTTTCGTATGGCGCAGTAAAGCCCATTGCGTTGTACGGAAGAAAGGATGCGCCTTTACGTCTGAGGCTCCTGCCCGAGACCCAAGACGGCGGAGCTCGTCCTTGATCAGGAGTTTACGGACGAGTGACTTACAAAGGCTTACAGCAAGTCAGCTTGGCTCGGCAAATTCTTCAGGTTTCCACTTACTTGGACACGGATGGGGATCCTGAACCATCAGGGAAAGGTACGTCATCGCGGAGGATGTTGGCGAAGGTGGCATTTCGGTTCTTACCCTTGAATGGAGTCGTGCCGTAGAGCATCTCATACACCAAGATACCGAGAGTCCACCAGTCAACTGCGCTGGTGTGCCCACAGCCCTTGATAACTTCTGGCGCAATGTACTCTTCCGTCCCCACGAATGAGTTCGTCCTGAAGTTCGCTATGCACGACTTGGTATCGATCGTCGGAAGGTTACTTGACGATGCGCCATTTCGGCCGACGATCATGGTTGGCCGACCTCCGGGGTCAGACTGCTTTGATAAATCGAAGTCTGACAACATAATGTGGCCGGATTGATGAAGCAGGATGTCTAGCAAAATTAGGCATTGGACATTCACAACAATGATAAATAACATACTTTCTGGCTTCAGGTCCCTGTAAATGAACCCCATAAGATGCAGATACTCCAATGCAGCCGTCACTTCGGCTGCATAGAACCTCGCCGCGTCCTCATCCACACACTTGTTGGGTCGGGTTTGTAGTGCTGGAATGAATCAGTATAAGTGAAATGGGAGCGATTCTACGTCCTCCTACCTCGGAAGAACTCTCCACCGCTGCAATATTCCATGCAGAGGTATAGGTGGTCCTCGGACTGGAACGAGTGATATAAGGTTACAATGAACGGGTGATTGCTGGTAGCCAGGATCTCTTGCTCGGCCAAAGCACGCTTGATCTTGTTTCGTTTGATCATCTCCTTCTTGCTCAAGACTAACAATCATTAGTATATCCTCTGGACTATGTTTCTTGGAGAACATACCCTTCATGGCATATAACCGACTCGACTTCTTCTCCCGAACCAAATATACCTTGCCCACATCGCCCTTGCCGATCAGCTTGATCTTGTCAAAACTACCAGGACCCACTTCGACGTTTCGAACTTTGATAGAATTGGAACTATACGTCCTTCGAAAAGCGACTGCATTGCGAATCTGGCCAGGCGAAGGGATTCCTTTCAAGGGGTCCACAGGAACTAGATGGTCTGATGAGGGGGTGAGAGTTTCCACCATACTCAAGGTTGAAGAGTTACCATGCTGCACCAAGGGCTCCTTGCCGAGCTCGGCGGTCTGCGGTCTCTCAGTCGACTTGCTTGACGAAAAGAGGCCTTGTGCATTGGGAGCGGACGCTACCCTTCGCAATTTCCGTGCCAGCTCCTCCTTCCCAGCTGTTGTAGCTTGGTCGTTTGCTCCGCTCACGGCATCGATTTTGGTAATTGGTATCGAAGGGGTGTCGGGCGGCGAGGGAGGCACGCTGCCTTCGTTGTGATGGCGCAGGGCTGGGGGACCCTGGTGGATGAAATACGGGTTGGCGTGGGCAGTGGGAGACACGCCATCATCGAGCGGATTGCCCTCGCTGGCTACGGTCTGGGAGCGATTGCGGGAGATGTGGGGAAGGAAGCGTGACTGGCGGAAGCTGGACTTGGAGTCGTTCTTCGGGGTCGAGGTGGCGTTACCGTCGTCGGAATGCTTGCGGTCTTTGTTCTCGTTGCTCCCCAGGCTGTTTATGCGGAAGAAGTTCTTGATTTTCTGGGACACTTGGCTGTTGGAGCCGTTGACAGCCTTGTTGGACGACAGCGGCAAGCCAGAAAATGTCCTCTTTTCGGTCCCCATCGGGGAGTGGCTGCTCGACGAGCTGAACAGTTGGGTCATGTAGACGACCACGGAAAATGTGCGAGACGGAGTTACGGGCGTAGAACTACGCTCTCACGCAGTGAAGGGAGAGGCGAAGTCGGATGGAGTGCGGTGCGTGTAGCTGAGGTCAGTGTGCCATGGCCGCGCTGCCGGTGATGTCTTGTGTGTCCAGGGTGGTTCCTCGACTGTGGCTGAAGCGGGGCGGGCAGACGAGGAGTGGTTTGGCTCGGTGGTGTGAAAGAATGTCAGACGGGCCACGGTGCGGCGGGATGTGGTGAGGCCCGGAGAATCGAGAGGAATGCCGGATGCAGTGTATTACTGCTCGCAGGAGATGGCCGTGGAGAGAAGAGGAGGAGCAGCGGAGCAAAGCAATCGTGCAGGCGTCGAAAGCGCAGCAGCGAACAGCGAATCAGGGAGAGTGGGGAGGGAGCTAGAACCCTGCCGGCAACAATGGCGCGTCGACGGGGCGGGCGAGGCGAAAAGTATCTCTCCTTTGCTGCACACGCAAGATGGGTCTGGAGCATTCACTATGTATAGGCCGAGACGTCTCCGGCCGCAATCCACTGGATTGACAAGCACGATGTCGCTGAGCATCGTGCTCGCCCGGCTGCGCCGCTTGTCCAACCCGTGTTCCACTGCGCCATCGAATGTCTTTCCCCCACGATGGATTTCTCAGCACGACAAAAGCCGCATCATCGCCGTTCCGCTGCCACCTCCTATTCCCGACATCGTGCTCTGCTACGCTATTCAAAATGCCCAAATAATTTGTGCACTATTCCTGCTAGCAAATGTCCTCGCTCTGCACTAAATACTGCTGGCCACCGTCGTGCATGCATGAATCACAAAGTTCTCTCTCAGACTATCAATTCACCGAGCATATCCGCTAGCCCGTTCGGGCATACTCTGCCGAAAGCCAATTCACACCATGAGCAGAGCCTCTGGATTCGCAATTCATTTCTATCCTACTATGCAAACACCTTATTATATAATTGCTATCGGCCAAGAGCACGAATCTGGAGGAGAAGAGAGACATGAGTGAAGTAACCCTTGACAGCCTGGCTCTGTGCCTCCCTCCTCATTCGCCAGCAGGCTGATGCTCGAGAATATGCTGAATAGTAGGCAGGTCAAGAAGCCAATCGCATGGGAGATGTCGAACAAGTGTAGCCACCATGTCACCCAATCTGTTCTCTGCTCTTCATATCCACATGTCCCATATGTCGGTCCCGGTAGAAATGCTGTACAAGACAAGTACAAAAGAACAACTCTTAAGATTAAGGAGCCTGTCAGAGGCCGTAGAAAAGCTTGTCAAGTCCGTCCTGGTACTCATACAAGAGTATCTTACGCCGCATCGATGCGCGAGAAATTCGGTTATTAAAGTTGAACAAAAAAGAAACCATAGGAAAAGGAGGCCAAAAAGTGTGGAGAGGTGCATGTGCAAACCGAAGCCGCGTTTTTAACACCTAATTCCACTGATAAAATAGTGTATGCGGTCGGAGAACGCGAGGCTAATCCAGCCCTTATCCATCTAAAACTTGGAAACCCAAAGGTTGAATTGCCCCAGTTGTTGTGTTGTACCATGAGAGAACGTGAAAAATTGAGAACACGGGGGCCCAACGCCCCTAATTCGCTGATCCGTCATTCGTTTTGCGTGGGTTATCTTGAACGTAGTGGTTGATATCCCTCACCTCGTCCGTCTTGATCTTTTGGGAGCGTGTTCACCACTTCTTCGAGTGCTCTCTCTTCTCCCCCGGAGACACGTTACGAAGATCGTCCTTCCTGCTACCCCTGAGCTTGTTCGTCATTTGCTCCAGCCTCGCCTTCGCTGGCGAGTGCTCCCCAGTCTGCTTGCGCGATTCAAATGTGTTCACAGGCGAAGACACAACCGGCTCTTTGTCCATTCCAGATCCCACTTTGGGCGGAGAATACATCGCCTTCTGGTCGCTTTTGTTGGAAGATGGTGGTTTGAAATAAGCTGCGTCCGTGGCGACAAACTCGGCTGTGGGCTGTTGGTGTTGCTGAGGTTGCACGGGCAGGATATTGAGGTGCGTGTTTAGTACAACTCCCGCTAGGTCGTCCATGGTGCCGTGTAAATCTGAAAGTCGCTGATTTGTGGTAGGTCGAGAGATAGATTCAGAACCGAACGCTCCAGGCGCGTATTCCTTAGGAATTGGGCAGTTGTATTGCATGGAAATGCTAGTACCGTAGATACGGTTGCTGAACTGATTCCCGGAAAACTGGAGAGGAAATGCCATACTGGACAAAGACGAATCCGCTCGAGGAAGGATACCCGTGTCCTGATTCTTCTTGTCAACTTCGTTCGCAGCAAGGCGTTTGTGTTCGAGGCCAATCTTATCTGATATCTCAGCAGAGCCTAGATACATGGCTGAGGAAGGGTTTTGCGGTCGCAGTTCCCGGGCAGTCTCATTACAGAGTGTGTACGAGATTGGTGGTTCTGAACCACTTCCTTGTGGGCCATACGCAGCATCTCGACGAGGACCAGAGAGAATCGCGTTCGCCTTTGCAACGCGAATGTCCTCTTGTGCTGCGTTTTCCGAATCACCGCGATGGAAGTTTATGCTCACTGCGGAGTCATGTCGAGTAGGATCAGATAAGAGACCTCGAAGAGATGCATTCTTGACTGCAGTGTCTACGGAAAGGAAGTTGCGAGTCGATTGGTTGCTAATGCAGCTTCTCCTGTTATCCTCCATCCATTGTAGCATACCTTGAACGAATCCCTGGAGAACTTCAGGGCTGTCGGGAAGTCCAACGTGGTCATATCCCGCCTGGTAACCTTCCTGATATGTAGAAGGCACGTGGTTGTCCGGATTTAAGGCAATGAACCAGTTGTCGTTGGAGCCAGTCTGCTGATTAGAGCTCTGCAGTATGCTTGTGTCGGGACCTAAAAAGGCAGACTGTAGGGTTTCATTGGCATTCAATGAAGGCCGCTCCCGACGCTTGGAAGGGCTCAGATTTGGCATGGCAGGGCCCATGGATACATTGGATGGCCGATTTGCCAGAGTCTCGGACCATGAGGGCATAACAGCAGCACTTGATCGGTTGGAGCTTGAGTTCCATGGATTAGCAGGCCAAGGCTTCTCTGGAGTAGCTGGCGTAGCAGTATTTTCGGGATTGGCTTTTTTAGGATGCGGTGACATTCTAGTAGTTGAGTGTTCGTGGGTATTTGTTGGGGGAACCAATTCCTTCGTAGTATCCACCTTTGTGACTGGCTCATATGTTTGGTTCTTCGGATCCAGGGCTAGAGTAACCTGCTTCTTGGGTTCAATCGGCGGGGGCTTGATTTCGATGGCATGCGAGCGTCGGCTTGCTGAGCTAGGTGACTGGGGCTCAGCAATTTGATTCTCACTCGGTATCAGAGGCCGGCCAGCACGATCGACCTGAAGGGGCCCGGCAGCATGGTATCCGGGAAAGGGCGGTTGGTACACCATGAGGGATGGGAATGGATTCTGTGCAAGCATTGGGTATATAACTTGTGAAATTGGCTGAACCTGAGGGATCGGCTGTGGGATCGGCTGCTGAAGTTGTGGAATGACCGGGTTCAGTGTAGCTGGGACCGTTGCAGGGTCAATAGAGCCTGTAAAGGTATCTTTTACAGTCTCCGCTTCAGCAGCACTGATCTGTTTACGCAGGATGTCGAGCTCAACGATGAGACTCCTCTTCTTCTCAATCGTCCCTGCGCGCCAGGCTTCACTCTGGTGATAGGCTTGCAATACCTCAGTTTGCTCCACCGTGCGGAGTTCCTGCTTCTTGAAGGTCTGTTGCTGCCTGAGGACTTGGAGATCGAGACCTATGAGCGGCGTTTGTGTGCAGGAGAGTTGCGGTTCAAGAGCAACACCGGAGTATCTGTCTTGGAGAGGTATCACTGGCCCGGTTACTGGTTTAGCAGTTTTGATGATCGGAGGAACAGGAGACGGCATGGCAGAGCCTGCGTTGTATGCAGGAAGTGCGTACATCCGGCCGCCGGCCCAAATAATAGGCTGGTTACCGTAGACCTGAACGCAAGGCGCATTATCGACGTCGGGTTGCGCTTGCGCGAACATTGTGTTGCCAGAAGTGACGCTTCGCAGAGCTGGTGGCTTGAAACTGTTGTTGTCGAATCGTGCACTGATCAAAGGAGGTAGATCGCTAGGGACAACTCGACCGCCTGCAGTAACTCTCATGCCCAGTGGGCTGCCGTGTTCTTTATGAAGTCTCTCGGACTTACCACGCTTGGCAGACGGAGACGGAGACGGTTTCTTGCTGGGTGCTACGGGCACAATCGTGGGTGTCGATGGTGGCTGGAAGAGCTTCTCTGAGGATGTTCCGATCAGATTCGCCGATACAGAAGGCTGCAAGACGTGCTCTGCGTGGGAAAGCGTGTTAGCGTTCTACTTAAGCAGACGTATGGACGAGGATAGGTGGCAAGTGAGGAGTAGTGGGAAGGAGTGGAGAAGAGGGCAGCAATACGACGAAGGTTATTTGTTTACAAAACAAATCGTGAAGTGGCGTGGGAGTTGAGGCGAAGTGGGTGATACGGTGATGGTGAGCAGCATTATCACCAACCTCTGATAACATCCTCATCTGAAAACCGGTCGATTGACACGGCAGATACCGAGATGGAGTCCCTCAGTGCGAGCAGCTCTTCCACTTTGTATGTCAAAGGCATGGCGCACCACCCTTCAGCCTAGTGGGTTGCGAAGCGTGACCGACCTGCTTTCGGTATCGACTGGAGGTGTCCGATGAACGAGTGAACAAGAAAAGCAACGAGATGTGAGACGGGTGTGATTCAAATAGCCTAAAATTGTTAGCATACTCTCCTATAAGCAAGCTTGTAGAAGAGAGGCATTCGGTGCTGAGTCTGATAAGGTAAGCCAGCGACGTACCCTAAAGCAGTTGGTAATGTGAAAAGTGAACAGCTGGTGGCCAGGTATCCAAGAGCTGTAATTTAGCAATGACGAAAGAAGGCGGGTGGAACGAGAAGATGGAAGACAAATGAGTGTAGAGAGAAGAAGGTTGAATGACACGACTAGATGGAAGGACATAGGGTGCATCCTAGTGCGCTTTCCTTGAGAAGAAGTCGTTTAGATACTGGAAGGAGAAAGACTGAGGTTGCCGGTGAGGTAGAGAAGGAGAGATGAATATCATGAGGGCCAGGACAGAAGGTTCACTGCTGAGTGCCACTAGCTAGGGTAGATCCGGGAATGGAAGGAGCGACAGAGTGATGATGATGACGACGACTGACTTGACAGCCTTGACGAAAAGACGGGGATGAGAACGAAATTCAGTACTGTGTGACTCTGATAGTACCTATCTATTACCGACTGGATTGAACATTTGTTACCTTTCTGGCGCTATGCTATGATTTGTAGCGCAAAAGACAAACATAACTTCTACAGCCCTAATTAACTCTCTACCAAAGATGAGGCGGAAGAGTGCCGCATATATCTGCATGAAGATCCCCCAACGTAATAGTCTCCGAATGCCTCATATCAGATCCCGGAACGCCCTCGCTATACATGCACCACATATCCCTCTGGAATCTATCCGCAACCCCCTACCTCCTGCTTCGAGCGCTTCGAGAAGTTGAAACTGGTTCGAAGGCATCATCGTCGTCAGATATCTCGTCATCGCTCTGTATAATTGTTAATAATTGTGCGAAGTGTATGTCGTGGGTGTACGTACTGGTTCTTGAACCTTCTTGCGACTCTGCGCCCCCCTCGCTGGTTGACTGCGCTGGGTCGATGCTTGAGAGAAATTGAGTGTGGACTGCTTAGTAGGCACACGAGTTTTCACAGCTGGTTTCTTTACGGGAGCTTTCGTCTTAGTGGTAGTCTTCGCTGCAGGTTTCCTTGTGGCATTTCGAGAAGGCTTCACAAACAGGGAATTGTCATCCTCCTCGTCATCGTCATCGTCCATATTGATATCTCCATCCTCATCTTCGTCGTCTTCCTCTTCTTCAATAACCTTTTTCTTCCCCCGCCCTTTCGGAGCTGGGGCTTCCTTGGGTGGTGCGGCTGTTTTGCGAGTAGTTGCAGCTGTTTTGCCGCGTCCTCGTGCAGCAGGTTTCTTTGTGGGAAGAGACGCCAAATTGTCGTCGTCTTTTTCGTCGTTGTGAACAATAACATGGGAATCCACTTGGTCGGCCCATTCTCCATCCATGTCGCTGTCCCAATCATCTGGTTTTGGCTTGAGCTTGGTTTTCCTCTGTATGCATGTTAGAAGATCACCTAAATAGTATCTTTAAAGAAAAGCAGACGTACAAGTTTCTTGAGCTGCCCAGAGGCAAATAGATCCTCCAACTTCGTCCGATACTCTTCCATTTCATTCGTGATATCCTCCTCTTCCACTTCATTTGAGTCAAGGAGGTGCTTGAGTTGATTTGCGAGGCTCTCATCAACGAACATCTCCATGGCGTGCTTGTCGTCCTTGTCTACGAACTGGGTCACCGCATCCCCAAAAGAGTTTTGCGGCAGAATGGTAAGCGACTGGGCCATCAGAAACTCTTTGACCAATCTCTCCACTTTTACGGAGTCGAATGAAAGCTGGGCCAAAATCGCATCTTCTGGAAGCTCAGCGTTGTTCTTTAGCGCCCCTAGAGGTGTGTTAGCTTGGGTGCCGTCTTGCCTGCGACGATTACTCACTATGGGTGATCTTCTTCTTGCGATAGAATTGTACCACATCGTTGGTATTGGCAACCTTGTTGACGAATCGATTGGAGAATCGCTGTGGGTTTTCGCAGTTGAATTCTCCCGGCTCGGGGGCCGTAAATTCCACCCTCAATCGAACGAGTGGAAGGGGAACTTCAATGTCGTCTTCATCAGCCCGCTCATCCTGGAGCTCAATCCATTCCCTCTTTGCGTCCTCGATCAGCTGATCTACAAGGCCTATGAGGTATTGGGTGATTTTTGAACGGTTATCGGTCACTCTCCAAAGCTCTTTGTCCTTGATTGCTTGCTCCTCTGCCAAAACAATCTCCTTCATCACGAACGGGCGAACGGACTTCAATCGGATGGATTCAGAGGTAAACTCTTTCCCGGTGATGCTAATAATGGCGACGTGCTTCGGCACGGCTTCTCCGGGCATGAGAGAAGTAGCAATGGAGGAGCCAGGTTGCATAACGTGGAAACCCATCTCGGGGTTGTATCGAGGATCAATGAGGCATTCGTGTTCGTGCCCCCAAACAACAAGATCTATGAATTCAGGGAGAAAGTTTTCAGGTAGATAACCAGTTTCTGTATATGCATGACTATTGGATATCAGGTCGAGGGAAAACCGATAGAAACGAGTTGAAGATATGGCTTACTGGTTCTGGTGGACGCTCATCAAGTTGAACCACTCATCCTTCTGTGTACCTGGCTGGAAAAACTTTGCGCCGCCGTCTCGAAAGGTACGAAATAATCGCTCATCCCGAACATTGCTGAGACCATACAAGGCAAGCTTGGTTCTACCTTTTTGTAGTAAGACAGGTTTGACCTCGACTTTGTCACTTTCCATAGCTCGACCATAATAGTTGACTAAGCCAGAGACTTGTAGCAAGTCGAGAGCTGAATATGAGCCTTCCTATCTTGTGTAAGTGAACGCTTCTGCTGAGTATGCAAGAGAGCAAATATACTCCGGATGGATCGTCATGATTGCCATGAATTGCGAATACCGGGATCGCAACGTTGATATTAGGGTCTTCGTAGTTGACATGATCGAAAAGTCTGCCTGGGATTAGAACCAGGATCTAGGTGTCATGCAGCAATATACATTTACCCTCCAAAGTTCTCGCTGGCATCGCTGAGCATCTCTAGCTCACATGGCTTATCTCCAAGACAGTTCATCCTTAGTGACCGCATGACGTTATACATCGACTTTCGCGAAGGCTTATTCTCATGGAAGAGGTCCCCGGCGTGAAGTACCATATCCACATCGTGCTCTTTGGCCAGGCACATCACCTCGTGGAAAGTCTTCCAGCTGTCGTCCTTGCGGGTGGAGTCGCGTTCGTTGTATCCGACATGGCTATCAGTGGCTACAAGAATGCGAATAGTATCCGGACCTGTTATGAGGCCATCAGCGTTTGTAGTCCTTTCGGATGGGTGATCATACCTCTGGGGGCGGCTCGCGGCGGCATGATGGAACTGAACTTTCTGGAAGCAATCAGGGTCGATTGTCAATTTGCAGTGACCAATTCCGAAAATGCTTGTGGTAGAGGTATTTCTGCTCCGACCTCGAGGTCTTAATAAGAATGGCGAGGACCTTTGAAGCAAGGCGCGGTTCATTCACCACTGGCGCGTCCAGAAGACTGCAGGCGGCAGCAAACGCGCTAGGTCGGCGGGTTATCACGTGATCGGCGAGAGCCGAAAATGCTCAGCAGCCTCGACCTCACCTCTTGCAGCCAACATCGCAATGTTCCCTACGCGAGCGCTTTGCGCGCGATCAGTATGGAAAGGTAAGGCGATTCTACTCTACCTCATATGCAGTTACTAACGACCCTCATCAAGGCCCCAATATCCTTCCGTGAGTCAAACTAGATCAAATTGTCTTTTCCCAACCCGGCACTAAACGTCTAGCAGCCTCCCAATCGTGCGACCGAAGCCTGGCGAAAAAGTCCCTCCGATTAAGACGCAAGCACGTGCGGCTACGATTCTCCCGAACTTTGTCGGTTTGAAGTTCCAGATACACAATGGCAAGAACTACATGGACATAACCATAACGGAAGACATGGTTGGACACAAGCTGGGTGAATTTGCGCCGTATGTATATTCTCATCATGCGACAAGGTTGACTGCACACATATTGTGTTATTATGCGCAATGGGTAGTTCTGAGAGACAAGACTACCTAAATTCCTTTCCCCAAAATCCTTTTCTGTATACTGCATTGCACAAGCTGCATATCATCTCACTTGTACACGTACGGTACTGCGAGACTATAGCTAAGCACCCACTAATATACATTCTGCAGAACTCGAAAGAATTTCATCTACAAACAGACAAAGAACAAGTAGAAGCGAGGTCAGAACTGCATCAAAAGGAGTTCGGGTATCATTGGGAGGTGTTCTATTTACCACCTCTGTACTGCTACTGTACGAATACGATTTGCCCTCCTGCCGAGGGCAGAATATCCTAAAGACCCATATGAGTTTCCTGCTCAACCTGACACCCAGCCAAACGCCAATAATGCGTGATTATGAGATCAAAGTTGAACGCCAACACGGCCTAGTGCTGCCTAGCCATATAACCTAGTTCGAAGTCGGGATATATCCGGTCGTGATGTTTGAATCGCCGAGGGAGCACGGATAGTAGTCCGTCATCTGTAGAACTCGCCTCGTTTGACGTTGAGACCGTATTCTCCAACGGCCATACCCAGATCCTCCATTGTCAGGACTGTCCGCCCTTGACTTCCACCTTGCCCGCCACCACCGTAGCCCGGCCTTGGTCCACCAAGGTTGAGCCCTTTCGCGCCCGCGTCCTTTCCGCCTTGTGTTCCGCCCGGGGCTGCCGCACCTTGCGGTCCCGCTGCTCCAGCCAAGCCTCCCATGGGGTTATTGCTCGTAGTATTTGACGCTCGAATCCGCGAGAATTGATATGCGTCGGCGGCGATGTCTGCAATGAACTTCTGTGTTGCCAAGGCGAGCAGGCGGGCGAGGTGCGGGGAGGTTTGAGGTGGTGGTGGGAGGCCGGCGAGCGTTAGATAGTAGTTTGTCACGGCATCTGGTATCTAGAACGCAGTTAGTCGATGTCTTACCTGGGAGTTTATCGGAGGTGCGCGGGGAAGCAGCATACAATAGGTGCGTATTCATCCATCTTGCCCAGAAACTCCCGCAACGTAGCATCCTTCTTTACCGGTATCCGCGCTTCTAGTGACGTTGGGACATCTGCGATCCCATTCCTCGTTGATGGTTCAGCATCGTTTGTGCTGTCAAGGTTCATGGCATCTGGTAATGTCGGGTCTTGACTAATGTCAGTCTCGATTGGGTCCAGAACGTCGTTCATATCGTTTGACTGAGTTAGAGGTTGTGTGCTGTCGGCCATGATGTGTCGGAAGTAGTTTGAATTGATGGAAAGTTTATAGAGGACCGGGCTGGACTGTACGCGTGGGACCGAGGTGAGTTGGAGTGAGAGCGCCCAGGCTGCGTGTCTATGGCTGACTCAGCAGCTTGAATCACGTGTTTACTCTTTTAAGCTTGAAGGTAGCGCCCGCAGGGTCTTTCTATGGCTGCGTCGAAGCCTACGATTTCTCACTTGATATTCGAGAAACCCTCACGAACAGTTTTCTTCATGATGATCACGTCTTATTTTTAGAAACAGGCCACACATCTTACTATCAATTGCCTATAATACTGCAGTCCACCGACAACAGCTAATCATTAGAGCTGGAACTTAGCTTTTTCAATTAATTCTATCCGCCAACTTCGATCATCCTGTCATTTGTGCCACTGGCTAGACTTTGTTCTCATGTGGTGGATCGCGTCAGCTTGATTAATACCTCACCGCCCGATCCCATACGGTTCATCATCAGTACTGGACCACCTACCAACCATAATAGGATATTCTGCACCACATATTACAGACGTATGGCCTCTCGATTTTCCGGCCATCTTTTCTGTCTCTTCTTGAAGGCTTCTTTTCTTGTCAACTTATCAACTTCTGCAGCCTTCTCTTCTTCTCTACCATTCATGCGCAACAACCCGACTTATCCAGATACCATCGTTAGGAGCCAATATTACACACTCAAGAGAAAGTTTCCGCTGAAACATAAGCTTGCAGAGTTCCATCAGGTGGTATCACTATTGCTGAACAGGTCGAGATTAACCAGAAAGTAGCGAGGAAGTTTGAATTACAATAGCTCATCTCGTGTAGCGAGTTTGGCCACCGGCTCGAAATTCCACGTTGGCTCTGCTCATCTCCATCGTATGTGCCAGCTGGCTGTTTGAAGATTCGAATCGAGGCCGATATTCAAATACCATTGTGGGCGCCAGCCAGCACTTCACATGGCTGCCCTTACTGACCACCCATGGAACTCCTTGAGGAGATGTATCACCACTTAGGAAGCATTGACGATGTGCATTCTAGCACGAGAGTAAAAGGATGCACATAGCCCTAAACATCATCTGTTGTATCTGCCAGAGGAAGCTTTGAGCACGATTCTAAGATTGTGGGATATCTCAACCCTCGCATGCTGAACAGAAAAGTCTTGACAAAAGGTGATTTTGCTTCTTCACTCATAGCTGGTCTTTTCGCCATCACTCGCTAGCCATCGGATGACAGCACCTAATCTAAATTCGCTGCAAGTCGCCAACCCTCTACGTGCTCCCCGGACCACCCAAGAGTGCAAACCGCCTAACAATGCTAGGCCCAATCTCATCGTACTCTGCCTTAGTGTGGCAGTAGCTCCTGAACTCGGGCGTTTGGCCCAGCAAACTGCCTCCAAACCAGGGTCCATGTCTTTGTCGTTTGTGCGAGATGACCTGGACATCCAGACCGCCGCTCTTGGCGCCACCACTCCGTGCCTCCGAGGCCTTGATCCGTGCGTCTACGAGGTGTCGAATATCACGTTGTAGGCGTCTTCCAAAGTCCTTGTACAGCGTTGAGCCACCCGAAAGCACAATGTTCTTGTACAGGCCCCGACGCACGTCGATAGGTGAGGTCTGGATGACTGTGTCAACGATGGTGGGTAGCGGAGTCAGGAAGTCCGAGGAGTAGATTTCAGGGTTGAAAAATATTTCCGGCGCCAGGAAGCGTTCGTAGCCAACGTCTACTTGGACTGATTTGCCATTTGGGTATTTGACCGTGTGCTTTCGGAATCGGTCGTCGGGTTCACGGTCAAAACGGGAGAATTCTTTGACGATATCCGGACATACATAGCAGAATTCCTCCTTAATGCGTTCGGCCGTTTGGAGGGAGGAGTCGGGCTCGCCGCGGTCTCGAAGCAGCGATTGCACAAAGTTGGTTATGTCGCGACCAGCAATGGGCACACTCTTGATTGAAGACCCGATGACATAGCCTTCGGCAACGGGGATGACGTGGGTAACACCTGCGCCGGAGTCGATGACGGTACCAGTCAGGGAGCGGTCTTGAACTTTGGAGCTTGTCCACGAAGCGGCCAAGGCGAGGACGGCCTGCACGGCGATATACAGACCCGCGCAATTGAAGGATTCGAACATGATCTCGGCGGTGTTCTCCCGGTTTTCTGGGGGGTTAAGAGGCTGTAAGGACGTCAGAATTACAATTTGTTGCTTAACGAGACGTGTGCCTTACAGGCTCGGTGAGGAGGAAATGGTGATCTTCGGGTTCCACTCGCAGGTATTTGAATATTGAGTTTGACCAGAAGCGCTCCATGAGGTCCTGCCAGCTATTAGCACCTTTTCCTTGGAACATGCAGTGTAGCAACTGACCCAATCGTCAATTTGACCATGTCGGATTGGGTAGTGAATGCCATATCCTGGACCTGCAGACGCGGACAAAGCTTCGTCGCCGATGAAAAAGTCTAGGTCTTCAGTGCCCCGCTTTCCCGATAGATGGCCACTGGGCCCAGCACCGCCTGTCAAGAAGGAGGGTTTGTTGGCGACTGCAGGCCGTCCGGAGCCTGAACCGCCAGCGCCGCCTGCTGGGCCCTTGGTTGCTATTGCGGTGGGGAAGACGAAGGAGGGGGAGTCGTTCCCGGCGAAACCTGCGAGGGGTGATCATTACGATGGGCGAGGGCCGAAATTGAGTCTAGGAAGTCATACCAAGCTTCGAGTAGCCTGTACCGCTGCAGTCCACAGTCAGTATGCGATCGCACAGTGGGTGCCCGCAGGCAGACGGCGGGGGAGCTTACTTGTCCATGACAACGGCGGGGGTGGTGGACGCCATCTTCGCTGCTATTTGACTTGGTCAGTTCGTAGCGAGAAGCAGCTATAAGGTGCCCGCTGGGGGGAGACGTGAGCGTGAATTGGGATGGTGGATTCGGCAGAGTGGGATGTGGTGAGCCTCGCGGTAGTGGGAGGCCCGCTCCGCCCGCCAAGATGCAGCGGAGGCCTGGGGCGGGGTTCTTTCCTCCTTTCGCGGTCTCAAAATACACCGCAGTTGCTCCTTCCTTCCATCACAGGAATATTGAGCTTTCGCGGTAATCTATGTGTAGCGCGCCTCTCTCACGTTCCAAGCAGGATCGGAGGCAGGAGCAGCCACCTCCATTGACTCCACCTCGCTGCTAACCCTCCTCGCTGACCTTGCCCTCCAGTGCTCATCCAGCTCTCCTCCCGGATCTCTACGTCTTCACGCTCATTATTCTCTCGTGACTCTAGGATTCTCCAGTCTGGTGAGCCCGCTGCTAGGCGACTCTATCCATTTCTCATTCTTCACCTCCCATTCCTTCCACTGTCTCAACTCACCTCTCCTTCATCCCCGCTTCACCTCTGACTTGCTCTCTCACATCCGCTTTGGACCCCTTACCGTGTATTCTGTCACCAATGAGCTCTGACTTCCCTTAACTCGTCTCTCCGAATAAGGCCATCTTCTGCTCTCGCTTCAAATCTTCACGAGTCCGCCTACCAGTCATTTACGTTCGAGTTACCCGATTCCTACAAACCTGCCTGCGATACAGCTGAACCAATAACACGGGAAGCAGTAATCTGCAATCAAAGCTAGATAAATTCGGTCCGCGGTTTCGCAATCTCCGCCGCCTTTCAACGTCAAGAGACAAGAGAATGTCGGCTTCATTCACTCCGCCCGTAGTCACCGATGGCGCACTTCAGACTGACCCACCCACGCGCAAGGCCAGCCGTAGCCCTCCGCGGGACGACATATGCTGCATATTCGTTCATGCCGGAGCTGGCTACCACAGCCTTCAAAATGAACGTATCCATCTTGAAGCGTGCAACGAGTATGTGGTACAATTTGGGGTAGATGGTTGAGTGAGCTGACTTGAGTGTAGTGCTGCACAAATTGCAATGCTGATCTTGCGGAACGGCGGTTCTGCCTGCGATGCTGTCGAGATGGCTGTGAAGATCCTTGAGGATCGGGAAATCACCAACGCTGGCTATGGCAGCAACCTTGCTATGGATGGGGTGGTCGAGTGCGACGCTTCTATCATCGATCATCACGGCCGCAGCGGAGCCGTTGGCGCCGTCGCCCGTAAGTTTAACAGCACATATTCGACTTATTTGCTAACATGGGCATCCAGAGATAAAGAACCCCATCTCTTTAGCTCGATTGGTTCTCAAAAATACAATGCAAACACTGACACTACGTCGCATCCCGCCGAACTTGTTAGTTTCTCATGGAGCAACCGAATTTGCCTATGAGATGGGCGTTCCAGTGTTACCTTACGATGCCCTCGTCTCACCAGCAGCGAGGGAGAGATGGGTGCGATGGCGGTCTGATCTCAAGGCCGCAGAGCGAAAGGCGAAAAAAAGCGGAAACCCACTATCTGGTTGGAAAACCAGGATCGATTCTCCCGCTACCGTTGAGGATGAGAATGTTCGACGAAGGATGCGGGAGCAACACGAAAAGAGCATGCTACAGGAGTATGCATCACAGGAACAATCGCTTTTGCCCTCGGGGCCAGAAGATCATCTTTTTTCCGCGGTAGAAAAAAAATCGAACAGACCCTCAAACCCTTCGGCACTGCAATCTGAAGTATATACTACTTTCTGGCCTAGCGAAGATCGCATATCCACATCAGATTTAGCCATGTCCGAACAGCCTCAAGAACCCGTTGTATCCGCTCCCCGCACCGTGGTAGAGTCTTCTCGAAATACCTTCATTAATAGTACTCAGAAGGTCCCGACATCAGACAAATTCAGGGACTACAGGGCTTTGCGAGAAGACGATGGAAACTTCATATTACAGGATGTTAAGATGAAGGATGTGAACCATAATTCGATGCATGCGTTTGCGCACAATTCGACTTGTAAATCCTGGCCTGATGGCTCAAGTGAAGAAGGCTCCGACTCGGCATCCAAAATAACGACAATGAAGTTTTCCCAACGACTTCCGCTTGTGTCATCAGTTGTTGCGATCAATACCTCTTTACAAGAGACATCCGCCGAGAAGCAAATTCAGTCTCCAACACCTCGCGTCACTACGCCATTGAATCATGTAAAGGAGACTACTTCACTTCCTCCCTCTTCAGTGGATGTGCCTGAGTCGTCCCATGGTCGAGAAGACAATATCACAGATACTGTCGGGGCCATTGCCATTGATAGTTGGGGTAATATTGCATGCGGCGCTTCCTCTGGAGGCATCGGAATGAAGTATCGAGGACGCGTTGGCCCTGCAGCCCTTGTCGGTGTTGGCGCTGCTGTAATTCCCATTGATCCAGATGACGTGGAGCAAACCTGTGTTGCTACCGTTACAAGTGGAACTGGTGAACACATGGCTACCACTATGGCCGCCACTGTATGTGCCGAACGCTTATACCAGAGTACGAAGAGAGGCAAGGGCGGGGAGTACCACGAAGTCACTGAGGATGAAGCTCTCAAAGCTATGATTGAGAACGAGTTCATGGGTGAGCTTTTCCACTATTCTGTACTGACCGTTAGCCATTAACGCTACTAGGTCATCCCAGTGTCAAGAACAGCAATTCCGCAGGTGCTATTGGTATCCTAGCTATCAAGAAGACGCAAGGCGGCGTCATGTTGTACTACGGCCACAACACCGACTCTTTTGCGATGGCATCAATACATTCTGACGAGTCCCGGCCTTGGTGTGCTATGTCGCGCAATAATGGCAACGGGCAGATCGCCCAGGGCGGACGCATGTTGCGATATCGCCAAAAGAAAAAGAAGAACCTGGCCACTTCGCGACACTAGTCCTTAAACCATAGGCAACTGCCTCACTCAATTGGTCTAGAGCGGACGCTTCACTGGATATGTTTATTCCTCTCACCAACCTTCTCAATCCCTGTTGCTCCTTGTATTTTAGCATCGGCCTCAAAAGACGTCTGGGGTGTGAGGATTTGCACTGGTGTTCTATGTTCCCCTTTACTTCTTATGTGTGCATCAAGCGGGAATTTATGGCGTTCTATACCGCCAGCAAAATGGTGTCTTTCGGCGAGCGAAAGGTGACCATGACCATGGCTATGAAGTAGACTTTATTAGCATGGAGTTTTGGAGTGAAGGAATCAGAAGGACACGAGCTGTGGCGAGAATGATAGATCACTGTTTTCCTTAGATGTATGATTTCAGTTCTCATAACTCACCCAGTTCGTCCGACCCAGCGCCACCTATGAATTTGCCGCCCAGATGAAGTCAAACGCCATGAAAATGCTCGTAGCATGAATGCGCTAGCATAATCTTTCCCAAATGATATTTCATGTGTCCCGCCCCAAATCGAAATAGCTTCCCCGTTGCACATTCCTCGATCTAATATCAGTGATGCATAGGTGTACTTGAACCCGCAGGCGTACTGGCTCCTGGCGTTGCAGAATCTGCTCCGCCGGCTCTTTTCTTCTTTTTCTTCTTCCGGGGAATAAGAGCCGGAGCCGCGGTCTGGGCGGCGCGGAGGGAGAGATAAGATCCACATGTTAGGCAGAGATTGCCAGGGAGATTGGGTTCGCAGAATACTATGTCACGTTAGCAACAGCCCTAAACAAAGAATATAGTCAAGAGAACTTACTACTCAAACACACACTACACACGAACCCCACATCCACCACCTTCCTATGACAGAAACATGCAGCCCTAAAATCCACTCCCCCCGCACTCGGCATGACCAGCGCCCGCCTCGCCGTCGCGTCCGGCAGAAACCCCATCATCAGGTACTGTAGCAGGCCCTCTGGCCGCTCAGGCTTCATGTACACGCCACCCGTTGCATCAGAGGCCTGCTGTAGCAGAACCGTATCGCCTGCTAATTTCAGGATGTCGATGGGTATGCGTTTTCGCTGCGCGGCGAATATGCTGTTCATAACTGGTATGTATTGGTTCGCGAGGTCGCCCGAAACGGAGACGATGAGGATACGTGATGTGAGCGGGATGCGCGTCGTGTGCGAGGACTCGGAGTCTGCGAGAGCGGAGAGCGGGTTGTCGAGGCCTGTGTCAACGGGGGAATGCCGAAGGACGGATTTCGCAATGTATGCTAGGGCGAGCGAGAGCGCACCGCCGATGAGCGTTGTTGGCGTTGCTGCGAGATCTGTCTCTTTTGTGTGGGAGAGCAGAGATGAGAAATTTGAAAGTAGGCATTGTTCCACCGTGGCGAAGGGCCGGTATTTATTTGGGTTTTCGGGAATCTTGGGCGTGGGTGTGGAGCCGTTGGTGGTTCTGTTAGGAGGGACAGTGGTGTGTGGTGTCGGGTACAGCCATTCTGCGCGGTGCGTGTGCGAGGCTATTACCGCGACTTCGTTTCCATTTCCGGATGCGAGATGTGCGTTTATGAATATGAGGAGGGCGGCGATACAAGAGGGGAGGGAGAGCGTGGTGGTGAGTTCGGCCCAGGCATGGGGGTTGGTGTCGAGGACGATGGCGAGGAGGGAGGGTGGGGGACCTTGATGTTGGTGTTAGATTGTTACAGCTTTGTGTGTGCTGGGTGTGCTAAAAAGAGGGTACGTACCTTCGTCTGTCTTTACTTGACGGTCGGTGCCGTCGATGGCGTTCATTTTGGCGGTTTAGAATAGCGTGGAGTAAGGTTCCACCGAGCAGATTGTTTACCGGAGGTCCTGGGGCATGGCGGTTGGAAAATATATCTAAGAAAGAACTGCTTTGGGAAAGAATGCTGAGCTATGGTCAGTTGATGTATGGAATTAAACATCTTGACGAAAGATCGCGATGTGAGCGTGGTCTGTGCTCGAGCTTCTCTCACCTGAGCACGTGAGATGGCTTGGTTTCCCACAAGTTGTCAGGGGGTTGTCTGGATCGAACAATTGGTTGGAGATGATGGTCCAAGCAAATCTTGATTGGAGAATTTAACACAGAGATAGAGAGTCACCATTACCTCTTCCAGGTTAAAGAGATGGACTCTACGATGTAGACTTCATGATCCTATGTCCACCAAAATGTGTGCTAGCTTTACCAAGCTCTATAAAGGTACTGATACAGAGTTCATGCTGCTTACTGCACTCGATAAGAGAGGGAACGATTGGAATTGTTGCCCTTGCAAGCTTGCGGTTGAGCTTCACACAGTTTTCCGTCCTCCTTTGCACATCCACTACAACGTAGTCAGCGATCGAACAATAACCGAGGTTTCCCTCGAATATCATGCTTCTGGAAACCGCACCTGAAGAAGAGTTCATAGAGATCGTAACATGCTCGCGTGAGAACTAGGGAATGGAGATCGGCTGGTTGCATGCTACACCGCCCGAGCCGAGGTCCACAATCCATCATCGGACGAAACAATAAAGCCCCCCCACCATCGCAAACGACTCCCGTTCTGTAACTGTTGGTTCGCGTAATAAGGTGAGAACTAGCTGCACGACTGTGGGGACAACACGCCAAGTAATCTCCGTGTATGCTGAAGTACAAGTAACACCCCGGCCCACTGCGGACTCAGCGTCGTCTCACGTTCTCCTATTTCCCTCTTGTTCAACACTCACGCTTTCTCTGGAACCAACCTCTGCTACGACTGTCAAAATGGGAGAGACCATCCGCCGAGTCAATGGCTACGATCATAATGCCTACACATACTACCCAGTTATCATTGTTGGTGCTGGAGCTTCCGGCATTGCAATGGCGTGTAAGCTCAAGGACAAGCTCGGTTTCGATCAGTTCAGAATTTTCGACCGCCAGGCTGGCATTGGGGGGACCTGGTGGATCAATAGATATCCTGGAGTTGCCTGGTAAGTTACGTCTTTCCATGACTTGTTGCATAATGTTGCGAAGTAGGAGGTTCGAGGACGTTGAGACAAACTCGCTACACGACCAAACAAATGTGGGCGAGCGACAAGAGGATCGGTTCAAGCTCGCCATATCCTACTGTATCCGCCAGCCCGACTTTGGCGACTTATAGACATCCCTCTCAACTTATTTGAAGGGAGCAGAATTTAGGATACGAAAACTGATTATCCCCAGCGACGTCCCTGCTGCGTTTTACTCTTTCTCCTTTGCCCAAAACCCAAACTGGACATCCTTCCACCCCCCGGGTCGAGAAATCGTCCAATACTATCACGATGTCTGCCAGTCCTACAAAATCACCGACAAATTCGAGCTAAACACCGACATTGTGCAATGCAAATGGCTAGAGAATGAACAGATATGGGAGGTCACTCTCCGGCGGATGATTGCTGGGATGGGCGATATTTCAAGCAAGGACCGCGCCAAGATTGTCAAAGAGCAGGGAGAGAAGGCTGTGTACTCGGAGACGGAGATTGTGAGGGCGAAGGTGGTTATTAGCTGTGTGGGTGGACTTGTGGAGCCGAAGGGGTGGCCAGACGACATTCCTGGAATTGAGGGTTTTAAGGGAAATGTTTTCCACAGCGCGCGATGGGACGAGACGGTCGACTTTACTGACAAGAATGTGGTTGTTGTGGGCACGGGATGCAGCTCTGCGCAGCTTGTCCCGAGACTACCCAGCGCCCCTTACAACGCCAAATCGGTTGTACAGCTGATGCGATCTCCCCCGTGGGTTGTACCGAGCTTTCCAGCACCCGGCGGTGACGAGTGGTGGGAGAAAAACAGTCCAACTCTGATGAGGAACGTACCTGGTCTTCTTCAAACACTCCGGTTTTTCATCTTCGCCGGCGGAGAAGCAGCATGGTTTAAATTCTTTCCAGACACGCCAGCTGCGGCCAAGCATAGGAAGTTGTACGAAGAGCAGCTGCTGGAGCGCATGAAGAAGTTGGTACCGGAAAAGTATCACGAGATACTCACGCCAAACTACGGCGTTGGCTGCAAGAGAAGGATTTTCGATAAGCGATGGCTGACTAGTCTCAATGATCCGAAGATCGAGCTCACAACCAAGCCTCTGGCTAGCGTGAAAGAGCACAGCGTGATTCTTGGGCCAGGCGTGGTTTATCCACCAGATGCGAAGGATGACTCCCCTGAGCGAGAGGTTCCGGCAGACATCATCGTCCTAGCCAACGGATTTGACACCACCAAATGGCTTCATCCTTTGCGAGTCGCCGGAAAAGGTGGCAAAGACCTAGTCGAGACCATGGAGGAAAGAGGGGGAGCACAAGCCTATCAAGGCACTGCCATGGACGGCTTCCCCAACTTCTTCATGATCTTCGGGCCAAATACAGCCACTGGCCATTCCTCCGTCGTCATGGCGAGCGAGAACATGGTCAACTACAGTCTCAAGTTCATCAAGCCCATCCTGAAAGGCGAGGTAGCAACCGTGGACGTAAAGCATGAGGCGGAAGTGGACTACACGGCACAGCTGCAGAAAGACCTCAAGAAAACAGTTTGGCAGAGCGGCGGCTGCACAAGCTGGTACGTCCACGATGGCTGGAACTCAACCGTGTATCCGTACGTATATCCCCCACTCTCTCTATCTCGCACACACACACACTAACTACGTCGCCCAGTCATTCGCAAATCGACTTCTACCGTCGCTGCCTGTTCCCGAAGTGGGCTGATTGGAATATTGCGTACACGAAGAAAGGAGTGGCTCACAGGAGGAAGACGAAGGCAGTCCGCCTTCTTGCTCTGACTCTGTTGATCGGCGGAGCATATCGTCTGCGGCAAAGTGGCTTGGGGGTTAAGGATTTGAAGTCACTCCTGAGGAATAGCCTACAGGGAGGTATAGCTACGATTCTGCAGCTGTGGACAGTGTGTAAGGACTGGGTGTCGTCGAAGTAGAGTTTGTACTGGTAATGCAGGCCTGCGGCATGTAGATAGTTAATATACCCAAATGCGATCTCCAAACAGCAGCTTATATTACCATGCATATTTGCATCACGTGCGCATGCGGCGGGTACAGTAGCACTTGGGCTTTCCCCGCAGATCAACCTTCAACCCCGGCGTTTTGGGGGTCCGAGCGCAGCCGCAGAACGCCGAGATTGTCAATCACTCCTCAGGTTAGGCCTTGTCACGTCGTCGTCGAGCTGTGCAACAGACAGCATCGTGCGGATCGGAGCGCTGCGATGACGCCGAGGTCAAATATGAACGGCAGCGACACCATGAGTCCCGCGAACGAGTCCCAGAAACGGAAGAGCGAGGATGGAGCTCCGCAACCGCGAGCGAAGCGCAACCGATATATATCGATTGCTTGGTGCGTGGATGCCCGGCCTCAAAGCGAGCCATGTAGTGCTGACAAGGGAGTGTAGCAACGAGTGCAAGAGGAGAAAGATCAAGTGCAATGGACAGTCGCCGTGCGCGCGATGCGGCAATCTGCAGTTGGAGTGTCTGTACGCACCAAACTGCTGCAACAACTTCAAGGAATCAGAGTAAAAGGCCCCCTGACAACCCCGGAAGCTGCTTCTGACTTTTTGGCAGCGAATTCAAGCAAATGACGGCTCACATTTCGTCCCTCCAGGAGCAGGTCGACCAGCTCTTCGCGAACCTCAATTCCTTCAAGTCTCAAGTCGATGCGCAAAGCGTGGGCTCCATCGGCACCCCATTCAACCCGCAGGACTACCCTCGGTCACTATCAATCGCGCAGACTCCTACATTTCCCCCGTCTCCCGCGCACCAGCGATCAAGATCAATTAGCAAACACCCACGCTTTCACGGTCCAACCTCGAGCGCGTTCAACCTCGGCGTAGCGAAGTCAAGCTTAAAAACAATGGGAATCACTGGCCCCGAGGAAGGGGAGGACGAAGGAGCCATAACACATGATGTTACGCCAACAAATTCGCCGCCCATTCCAGATACTGCTCTTAGCAAACCTATGCACAGCGATAAGGATCCGATCTGGTCTCTTAACAAACATGAGGCGATTCGGCTAGTCCATGTGTGGCAGGAGGAGATGGGCATGATGTACCCCTTTTTGAACATCGACAAGGTCGTTCGCTACGCAGACATGCTCTATTCTTTTGTGGAAGCTGCTGCTCGAGCTGGTCTCATGCAACCAAACCGCCCTGGCTCCGACGCAATCATGGACGACCAGACCAGCATTCTAAAATTAATTCTCGCTATTGCCCTGATTCTCGAAGGAAAGGGCAAAGATGCGCTAGGAGAGAGACTGTTCGAAAATGTCCATAAGATTGTTGAGAGGACTCTTTCAGATCCTGTCGATCTAAAAGGTATCAACATGCTGGCCCTAACGGTAAGCTTGAGCAAAATTGGAGAATTCTACAATATTGACTATCTTCAGGGGATGTATCATTTTCATCGTGACGACGAAGCGCTGGCCTGGCGCGTAATTGGAATGGCGGCTCGGCAATGCCTTGAACTAGGTCTACATCGCCGTGAGACTTACAGTTCCATTTTCATTGATCCGGAAGAGCAGGCAGCAGCTGTTAGAACATTCTGGTCTGTTTACGTTCTCGACCGGCGTTGGAGTTTTGGGACCGGAATGCCCTTCGCTTTGCAGGATGCTGATATTGACCCTAACCTACCCAAGCCGGTGAGCCTTCTTCTTCTTCCTCCTCCATTCCACTTGTGTCATTCACCTTGGGCTAACACCTCTCTGTAGGACGACTCCACACCCTATCTTAACGCGATGATCAGCTATAGTGTCATAGGATCCAAGGTTTGGCGGTCACTCGCTAACGTGGACGGGTCTCAGCAAGCAATTAACAAAGAGGACATGGGCTTCCTCGATTACCAAGTCCTAGGTTGGCTTCGATCAATCCCGGAATCTTTAAAGTTCGTTCACCCTGAAAGCGGCCAGCCAATAGACCCACCATCTCGCGGACTACATCGTCTGCAGGTTGCCCTATATCTTCGAGCAAACCAGATGCGCATCCTCATCTACCGGCCAGTTCTACACACGGCGACATGCATCATGGAAAATCTTGAGTCGGCACATACAGTTGTCAAAGTGTCGAAAGATACCATCCGAATTCTAACTTACATTGACCAAACCTCAGATATATACAAAACGCAGCAAACCATGTTTAACTACTTCCTCATCTCAGCTCTGGCGGTTCTGTTCCTCGCGGTTGCGCATGCCCCGGCGGAATTTAGTTCCCAGTGTCGCGATGAGTTCTACATGGCTTTAGATCTCGTCCGTGGTCTTTCTTCTAACTCGTATGTCTCCAAGCGGCTGTGGAAGACGATCAAAGTACTCAAAGAAGTTGGACCCAGGCTTGGACTGAATGTACGCAATGCTGATACCGTGGATGCACACTCATCGGCAGCAGTGGCTATGGCAGGGCTAGCTGGTCATCAAGTGGACGAATTAGCAATCTTTTCAAATGGCCGCAATGGACATCAGTTGGACACTCCGCATGGGATGGCTTCAGACTTGACGAATCTGTTCGAGGCCGCAGGTGGCTTCTCGAACATGTTGGCGCAGAATGGGTTCGGGATTTCGTCAGGCGAAATGCCGACCTCGGAGTTCTCGACTGCGTATGGGCATGAGGACGAGCTGGCTAGGATCATGAGGGATCTCTTCTGAAGTTCTGATGAACCAGATATCATAATCGAAACCATTTGTAGTTGACTGGAGAGTGTGAATGTAGTGAGCGGGACGTGATTTATCCGGAAAATGGCAACAATCGTTTTGAGCAATGTAGCTCCACCTGAGTGGAGTCCACCAGCGGCTGGGAGTGAAAGACTGGATTCGAGTGTTCAATATCACGTGATGCGCGGGGAAAGCCAAGACCAAGGCTACGAACCCTCATCACCACAGAGTGCCTAACAGCCGCCAAAACATGCATGTAACACCCCGAAAAACTGCTGTGCTGGCACGAAACAGAGTTTGAGAACACACATACACGCTCTCCCCGGGTAGCATTCCTTCACTGACCCTCCAGCCGCGCGCCGCCGCCGCCGCCCTTCACCGAGCGAGTCGTCCCAACTGCCCCAAACCCCATCCGCTGCAGTTACGCCACGAACACGACCCGGCATGCAATACCACGCCTTCCGTCGCGCCCACATGAAATAGACGTCGCCGCACACACCCGCCTTGCCGCTCACTGGTCTCCTCCCTGCCACTCCTCGTTCGAGCAAACACCCACCCCCACATTCCCAATTTCGAACCCACCTGGTCCCGCGATTTTGCCATTGGCCTCAACCACCGGCCCAAATCCATTGATATCTGTCTCTGCGGCTCGCGCGGAGGAGCCAAAGCCGCGCCAGCAACAGCAAAGTTCTACTATCACAACAGCGACTACCATGTCTTCGTCATCACAAGTAACCGAGTCATGGATATCCTCCTTCTGCGGCCTGCTGGGCCACGAATACTTCGCCGAGGTATCGGAAGACTTCATCGAGGATGACTTCAACCTCACGGGCCTCCAATCGCAGGTGCCCATGTACAAGGAGGCGCTGGAGATGATTCTGGACGTCGAACCAGAAGATGACGAGGATGAAGAAGACGAAGAAGAAGAGGACGAGGAGGACGATGAAATTCTGGGCGACGAGCGGCCGGTGGGTTACCGGAGAGCAAGCGACCGAAGGCACCTCCGGATAGCGTCAGATCTCAGCGTGATAGAAAGCTCTGCCGAACTGCTCTACGGGTTGATACACCAGCGCTACATTACGTCTCGACCGGGTATTCAGCAAATGGCGGAGAAGTACGAGCTGCAGCACTTCGGCACCTGCCCGCGCGTCTACTGCAACTCATGCAAAGTGCTGCCCGTAGGGTTGAATGACAGCCCGGGACACGAGACGGTGAAGCTGTTTTGCCCCTCATGTCTAGACGTATACACCCCGCCAAACTCCCGCTTCCAGACGGTAGACGGCGCCTTCTTTGGCACGACCTTTGGGTCCCTCTTCTTCATGACCTTTGGCGACCTCGACATCGGCGGTGCTCGCCCTTCCTCGGCAGGCGCCGCAGACGCCCTACTCGCCATACAAGCCGCAAACCAAGAAGCCAAATCCCGAAACAACTCCACACCCGCCAACATCACTTCGATAAATGGCGTGGCACCACACAACCTCGCGCCTGGCCTCGGCGCAGGAAACATCTACGAACCCCGCATATACGGCTTCCGAGTCAGTGAAAGGGCAAGGACAGGGCCCCGGATGAAGTGGCTGCGGATGCGGCCAGCAGATATGACGGAGCTAGATGAGACGAGGCGGTATTGGGACGAGCACGGTGGCGAGGAGGGTGATAGGCCCGACGATGATGACATGAATATGGTGGACATAGCAGAGGGCGGCAAGGGCGTACAAGCAGACCGGCGGAAGAAAGTCCCTAGTAGAAGGAGACGAGCAAACGGCCCGGGCAACGGCGCTACAGGGGCGGGAGGCAGTCCTATGGACACCAACGGTGTTGTTGCGCCTGCTGGTTAAAACATTAGAGCAAAGTGGAACTTTGGCAGGCAGACAGGAGTCATGAATGAATGATCATGGATCATGGATAAACGTGGACGAGAACGAGGTCAAGAGGTTATCAGACGGGACAGTATTATTTTGTCTGTGGAGACTTTGTTGGGTTAGAACCCATTTACTCTTTCTCTCTTCTTCTCCTTTTGGGGGTTTGGGGTTGCGACTGCTTCTTCCGAAGATCCTTGACGAATGCTTAGCTTATAAGCTAAATGAATGGATTTTGACGGTTCGGTCTGAGTGGATTCTGTGCATCTGCGTGCATGATGATTTTGTATCTGGTTAGATTGAGTTCGGGGACATGGTTGGCACTCGACGAAACCGTGGATGTCTTTGATCATCTTGAACATAAATGCACGTCAACTTCTCCTCCTTGGAGCGGCTCGCTATCCTCTACATGCAAGCAATCATATATTAACTTCCAAATTTCGTGTCTCCGCTCTGCCTCGTTCTCCAAAACTGATACTCCCACGGCTTCCTCAGGCAACGAGTAGTACCCCATTTCTGGATCTGCCCCTCCTTCCTTCTCCACAACTGGGTCGACACGGCTTTTTGATGGCGAGATCCGAGGGATATTGAAGAAATTCCCCCCGGGTGAGTGGGCCAGAGAATATGTTTTGGGGGTCTGCTAACTCTACATCACATTTATCAGATGATGTATATTGCTAGAAAGATATAATTTGGGGACTGCAAGTACTAAGTACTGGTTTTGGCTAGGCTTGAAGTGATTGTGTATACGGGAGTTTGGGAAAAGCTGGCAGGCTTGCTGGATGGCTCGCGCCTTTTGATCATTGTGTTAGTTTATTATTTTGCGGTTAATAGTTTGTGGGAATGACATGGCGAGGACCCTCGCGAGTAACAGAAGCTTGTTGGACAGTAAAACAGGTCGTGTGTTCAAAACTGTGCAATGAAAGACCATTGCCCTACTGAACAAGTCCACCCAAACATCACTGCCTCATCTGCGAAGAACAATGAATTCCAATCCAAGGCAGAAGACTATAAGCATGCAAAATATTCATCCCAAAACATCCGCCTACCAACAACACTCTATCTCTCAATCCACCTCCATGTCTACGAAGTAGGAAACACAGGCCAATCCCAGCTATCCGCATTCACCAACAGCTTCTGATCCAATCCCTCCGCCCCCGCAGAAACATACATGACCTTCGTGAACGCAACTTCAGACCAATAGCTAAATGACGTGTTGCTTGGAATAAACGCCACATCCCCAGTAATCAACATGACAGTCTCTCCTGCAAGTGTGAGGGACAAAGCGCCCTCGAGGACTTCGAATGCTGTGTGGCCAGAGAGTGTGTATGTGGGCGTTGTGGTATTGGAGCGGCGAGATACTGTGCTGTGTTAGTAGAGGAAGAAAGTGAAAGGCAGGCAAGGAAACGTACTGGTAATGGTTCCCTGTGTAAATTCCTTTCCACCCGTGACTGGCGTAACAAACGACTGCACAATCTGGTATCCATTCTCTTTGTTCAAAAACTTGGGTCCGTAGTCCTTCGCCACAAAGTACGGAGTCCCATTCACATCGGGAATGCTATCCGCCGTACTATGCCACCCGCTGCCACTCGGCGCGCTCCCATTCACCAGATCCCTCCTTGGAGCAAACTCCAGCTCGGCATACACATCGAAGCTCTGCAGCGCGGAAATGACCTCCGCTGGCGGACTTCCACTCGAGTTGCTGGACGCTGCGGCGGGTACATACGGCGAGTTCGTGCTGGACGTGTAGTTGCTGTCCGCGAGGAAGAAGAATAATTCTTCGAATCCGCCTGGGGAGATCACTCCAACCATCTCTGTGTCCGGATCTAGTACCTGGAATGTATGTGTGGTATTCCTAGGCACGGATCCATAATCTCCCACAGTCAAAAGCCGCGCTTCGTCTTCAGCCCAGAGCTGGAAGCGCCCTTTGAGGCAGAAGAAGTTCTCGTGGTGCGTTTGGTGGTGGTGCGGGAGAACTCCTAAATCGCTTGAGGACGGTGCAGAGGTACTGAGCAGAGAGAAAGCACCGCCTGATGAAGCGCCCGTAACGGGGAAGCGGTAGATTTGTTGGCCTATTGCTACGGCTTGGGCGGGTGCGTAGTGCTCGATAACATAGGAGCGGACGTAGGTAGGTGCATTATCGACGTAAAGAGCGCTGCGACTTGTTGCGAGACGGGAGAAAGCCGCAAGGACGGCGAGAGTACTAAGAGAGTGCATGATGGCAGAACGATCTTCAGATGGAAATGAGTGTAGATGAGGAACTGACACAAAATTCGAGGTCTCACGAAGATCGACTTTATAAGAGAAGGAACAAACAAATGCCCCATATTTTTTCTACATACCTTGCAGAGGGCACTAACAGAGGTCCCGAGGTGGATACATGCCGCGTTCAATGCCGTGGGCTCGTCAATCGGGCATTGTGGTTGAAATATCAGGGGCGATGCATTCGCCATCTCCTCCCCTGTTGCTATGTTCCTCCTCCGTTCACAACTTGACAACCCACTTCACAAAAGAAAACTTTTCATCCTTCTTATACGGTATCAATAGACAACTCTCGAAGTACAAGATAGTTCGTTAATTCCATCTCCCAGAGAGTATCCCCTTCTACCTTCTTAATCTGTAAAGAGGGGAAGTTGAGATGCAGATGCTCCAGCACAGGCCCCGCCAGGTACCTAAGCTACTCTGGCCAGTGATGCGCTTTAAACCAGACATAGAGGGGAATGTCGAGTGGCCGCAAACGCGTCGCTCCCGGGATTGTTGCAAGGTTCAGGGCAACAGTTCTAGGAATTCAATCTGGACGTTGTTCCCGATTAAGTAGGATCTGCGTGGTTGATCCTAACTCCACACTTCGGAGATATAATTCGGTAATCGACACAGACTAAGAATTTCCATCTCACAGTTGTGCGTAGAGGCGTTGTTTTGACTGAAGTGTTGTGGTACTGTCGTGGTGCACTTAACCCTGGAAAGACACTTGGTTCACTTGTCAGGATGAATTTGTTTTGGCGTGCCTGTCAAAACGTTAGCTTCTACCTTTAAATTCCCCACATTACACAAACGGGTCCACTCCAAAAGCCTCGTGGCCTCCGAAATGAAAACTCGGGGCATCGGGATATATTGCACCGGAGCAACCCCGCAAAGCGGCTATGGAAAGCTTAGCGAAAGCAAGACGATTTGTTTCCATACATTCCTTGGCCCAGATTGAAGGACTTGATGACGCTTTGAAGTACCTGTAGGAACATTTCTCGTCATTACTCAAGCGCTGAGCAACACCCATGGTTCCCGCGCCTTGGTTCTTCTTCCCGTCCAAGTCCTTGTGAAAGTTCTACTGGAAGTTCCAAATTGGGAGTAGACCAACACAATTCATCGAACTTGAAACGGTTTGACATGGATTTGGCACTCCAAGACCAACTTCGATAGATCATTGAAGCGGAGCTTCTTGTCAATTTGGTTAATCTTCCGCACGTCCTCATTCGGAAACTTGAAGTCGCCCTCAATATTCAACTCGATGCGGCTCTCCGCCTTGAACTTCGGATTAACAGAGACTCCCTGTGCGATTCTCCTTGCCAAAGCCACTTGCCGGCCTGACTTTCCATGCTTCTTGCCATCCCAAATGAGGGCAGTGTCATCTATCAACTTTCTGAAGTCTTTGCCCAAGTCGTAAATCTCGTTTCGGTTGCCGAAAGGAGAGTATTGGGTCACATGGATGCCTTTCTGCTTGTGGAAGTCGGTGAATGGGTATGTTGGGGAGTTACAGAATGGATGAATGTGAGTGCGAATAAGCTTCAAGATAAATAAGCGATCATGTCACGTGCTCTCTCGATTTAGGCGATCCCTTTAGGCTTCAAAATTTCACCTCTCCCGATCTGACTTTCCGCACGCCTCATCTCACACCTCTTTCAAAATGGCAAAATCTTCCTTTCCAACTTGTCAAATACCCTCGGAACACTTCGTCGAAAGCTGTGGTGTGGTCCTGTTCGACCTCTCGCAACCGCAGGCAACGAAAGTGTGCTTGGTCCATTTCGTGAAAAAAGACGAATGGCTTCTAGCAAAAGGACGCCGTAACTGCGGGGAGAACCGAAAGGATGCCGCATTGAGGGAGGTTATGGAAGAGACGGGCTATCAATGCCATCTCCATCCGGTCACAATGCCCACGCGAGCTCCACCAATGGATGAAGAAGCAAACGTGCGGGATAAATCGCGCATATATCACAATATCACAGAGCCATTCATGCTCACAACTAGGGAACTAGCCGGTGGAGGGAGCGTTAAGCTCATATGGTGGTACATTGCAGCACTCGATGAGGATTCGGGTGCGAACAAGCTGCCGGGAGAGAAGGATTTCAGACCAGAGTTCTTTCCTTGCGCGGAGGCTATTGAAAAACTTGCATGGCCGGCTGACCGTAAGGTTCTCGAGAGAGCAATCGAGCTGATAGAGGGTTCACATCAGAGCAAGTAACCTCTGTCACTGCGAGTAACTCATCATGAATCAGAGGGACGGAAAAGGTCTTAAACAGGGAATTTCCCGTTGAAACTGCTATCTTAATTACTCTGCTACTCCTACTCTGGCTGATTTGATACGCCTAGTCATCTTTCTTCAGCCATTCCTTCGACGCATCATAGACGCTGCCAAACGCCGGATCAATAGAGAGGAAGCGCTCGAAAACATCTGGATCGATGCGCTTCAAGGAATGTAGGAACGATACCAAAATGAAGTCAGCGTACGATACTACCGTTGTGTCAGCTCAATACCTCATATTCCCCTTGAACAATAGATTTCTCACCTGTCTTCCCCAAGAAGAACGGCCCTCCATTCTTCTTGAGTAATCCAGCCATCTCCTCTGCCGGCTTCTGCACATCTTCCCAATTCTTCTCTCCAGCCTTCTCCTGTTCGAGCTGCGACAACGGCATCCCGAACCGCTCCGCACGCGTTAGTTCAAAAAAATCCACCGACCGCTTGTTTAGCAGTACTCGTGAGACCTTTGGGAGCAGCTGTGGGAGCAACGGCTTAATCAGGTCTCCAATCGCGTGTTTAACATGCACAACGATGGGGTCGTCCAGGTGAAGCGAAGGAGTCGGATATCGCTTCTCGAGCTCATGCACGATCTTCCATGAGTCCATTATCACAGTTCCATCGTCAAGGCTGACGGTTGGGCTGGTGTAGTCGGTCGAATAGCCAGGGGCGTTGGGATCGTTTGGTGAAAGCCCTCTTGATCTCATCAGTATTGCCCGTAGGTACATTACCGATTAAACGTGCGAACTTACAACGCCTTGAACGTCGGAGCGAGATCCGGGTACTCGATCCATTCCGTCTTGTAGTCGATACCCTTGAAGTTTAACGCCATGCGAGCTTATATCGTCAGCTTATTTCGCCTCAGGTGTTCAGTACATACGCTTCCATGGATTCAAGCTCCATGACTTGCACGGTGGCTTGCTGGGGATATCGTAGAGAATGATTTTCGACATTGTGGGATCTAGCAGGTGGGTCCTTTAGTTGTTGTGTAAATTTTTGTTGTTGTCTGCTGATTATGGGGGGATTTATGTTCCCCGCTGGATGTATTTGTATTCGGCCGCGGAGTGTGAAAGAGGAGGTCTGACGTAATTAATGGACACTCAAATGCGGATAATACGAACCATCCTTCGGCGGATCATTACTTTGAATTCCTTCACTCGAAAGCTTGTCAGGTTGTCTTCGTGGTGTACTGGGTAGCATCTGTGAACTCTCGCTAAGACTTTCCCTTTCCGTTGGCGCACCATTTGACATTGAATTTTTACCGTCACAATGCGCGAAAGTTTGAGTACATCTTCTCAAATGGATGAGTAGCAACTTTGGAGCCTTAACCATAATTAAAAGCTCTAATACACGGTGAACTATTTCCCATAGAGGCTCTTTTTGGCGGATACAACTGATTATGGGAGCGCCCGGGTGCTTGCGCGAAGGCTGAGTAAAACTTCTTCGGTCATGATCAACCTATACTAGCTGTACAAAAGAGATGTCCTCCTCCACCGATCTCGTTGGGGTGAGGGTCGTGTGTTCGGTGGGGTTTTGTCTGTCGATTACTTCCGTTCGTTGTTGATCTCCCTGATGAATGGGCATGGTGTTCAAATGCCTATAAAGTTATGCCGCGTTGATTGATGACGAAGCAAGCAGCTGACAGAGAAACCAAGACCCGTTCCCTGCACCATGCACCCAAGCCTTCAACCCGTGCCTGAGGTGGATTTAAGCAAAGTAGCTCTTCGCTACGGCGCACTATGCGTACATAAAATGGACACTCCAAGGCCGAGCAGTTGAGAGAGCGATCCCTCCCATTGCCCAGTACTTCCACGCGATCTCTCAACCCGACCCACATTGAGCTAGGCCAGTAAGACTTGTGCCGATTCCTCGGGTTTTCTCAAATGATCACGAGGTCGACTGGGAAGACAAGAAGGTCATCTACTCACCAGTATTTCTAAGTGTTAACAAGGATGTCCAACCCAAAAAGCGAGAGAAATATAGTCGACAAGAATATCAACCCATGGAGTCGATCCTGCCTATTGGTTGAGATTGAGGCAATGGCGATGACTGATTCGTGTTCTACCAGCTACGCCATCTATAGGCCTGGCAAAAGGGGGTCAGAACTGGTGAGCCCCCGGCGGATGGCTGGCATGACACAAAGTGCCGCTGTGGTCACTGTGATCAATTCGGATGGAACATCTAGGGATATCTGGATGCTAATCAACTGCTGCCACGTCAGCTATTACGAAGAGGAGATATACTACTTTGGACATGATGACCAGATGTGGTGTTATCTAAAGCATGGTAACGACGTTACGGGGGTCAGCCTCCGGATTGCGAGAAACATCGACGGTATTAAGGACCAGAGTGAGGTGTATGTACCATATGCAGAACAGTGGAAAGAGTCAGAGGAGGCTCTTCGTGAGGAAGCGGGGTTGGTGGCTGCCGTTAGAATGGACAATGGGGATCTGACGAGGATCGTGGGGTAGGACGTGAGAGAAAAGAAAGAGTGCATGGATGGAAGATACAAGTCGTTCTGGCAGATGCGATGGAACCTAGTTTCTGTGATTTAGTCCTCCGATTATCGTACTAGAATAGGATAACTGACGGATTGGTTGCAGCACAACGTGTGACAGTCTTATGGGCACAAGTCAATGAGCATCGCCGCACCCGATTAGACGCAACATTTAATTCATTACGCATTGCATGATCAGCGCTCGTACTGCTCTTGAAAATCGGTGATTGCGACTTCGGTGGGATAGAGGATATTGGCTACCTCCCTCATCTGGCCCTGCTTGGGTTGTTTCTGAAACAAAAGATTCAATGGTCTTCCCGTCAAAATAAGTAGCAAGGCTAGAACAGCTTCCGATACTGTTTTCTGGAAGATCAGAAAGATCTATAGTGCCGGATTGTATCAGATTGTCGGTTGAGATGACTGACATCTAGTTGTGCTTTCTGATGGTCTTCTAGTCGTTTTAGAGAATACAGCAACACTTGGGAAACTCACTTGCCCTTTTCGTCTCTTGACTACAACTGTTTGGCTATTGTTCGAATCCTAGAAATCCTTGCTTGTTTCCTAAAACGAAATCTGAGCACCAACCCTTCTGTGCCATATTACACAGAGGGAGCGCACTGCATGAACCTAAGCCCATCCACGATCCCGCGCACGATCCCACAACGAGCTTAAATCAACGACACAAAAGCGTACACTTATCTTATTCGCCCGCTTACAACGCATTCATTCTCAACCTGTGGGGACCTTGAACCTGATAAGCTCGACGCAATTCTCAATGCTTCTTAAACAGTCTCACCGCAGGGTCCCAAGCATACACCCCCCAGAAACACATGAAACAGAAAATCAACCATGAGGATCAAGAGTACGCGCCCTCTTTTAGCCCCCAACCGTCACTCCTCAGAAGGGGCCAAGGCGTCGCGACGGCGCTCCTTTGCTTCATAATCGGTTAGCGTCTATATTTCCAATACACCAAACGACGACTGACCAACAGAATAACCTGGATAGCTTTAGCAGGACTCATCAGGACCCGCGAGGCTGTGCTATGGATATCATCCTTTGATTTGGCACCAAATGCGGCTGTGGACAAAGCTCAAATACTAGCGCAGCCACTAGAAATCGTGACGCGGGCTTACTGTTCGCCGGTCTCTTTCGAAAGGAACAACTGAGCTTAAATTTTGATGACGCTCGATGGATTTCATTTGACTCTCTTTCTAACTCACTAATCCATCCTTTTTCATTTTATATCTGCGAGCTTTCTCTCCTACGCTATCCACTGCTTCATTTGTCCAACTACATGCGTAACTAATTAGCTGCTACCCCGACTTTTGGCCCCCAATCCTTAGATCGCCACATGGGCCCCAGGGCTCGGAAAACCCGCGTCAGACCTACGGGAGGATTTGCTTAAGAGGCTTGAAGGCGTCGCAGCCGTGCGAAAACTGAATACCTTTTCCCCATTACGATCACTTTCGTCAACCGTTTCGCGCAGCCATGGATCCGGATCGCCCATCACCGGTCCGCAACGACAAATCCGGGGCTCGGTTTAGTAGGAGGGACGATGAACCCGCTGCAAACAATCAATCACAAATTCCACAGGATAACCCGCTAGTCAGCCCCCTCTTGGGACAGGAACAATTTGGCGCGAGCATTGCCGGAAGAGACAGCGACCACGCAGTACACAATCCATATGATTCCCTGGTCAGCCCGCCGTTGGCACAAGAGGGCTTTGGTGTGAGTATAGGCAGAAGAGACAGCGACCACGCTCCGTCCGAGCTGCAAAATCCTTCTGGTTCGCCGGCCAGCTCCCTCAATGAAACCTACGGTGGGAGAAAGGGCGGGAGCAACAGCTCCACCCCCTTCGTACCTCCAGACACGCCCTACGACCCACCCTACAACAGCAACAATCCATACGACCCCCCAGACGGCTTTGAATCCCATATCGCGATGCAGCACATGGACGAGCCGCCTTCAGCAACCACGTCATCTCCCATGATGGGCAAAAAAGGCGACTATGGATTCATCCAACAAAACACATATGACAGCGACACGCGATCGCTCCTCAGCGTGGCTAAGAAATACGATCACCGCGATTCGCGGAAGTTCCTGCTCAAGACCGGGTCGTACCGGTTTCTGATCACGTTGTTGTTCTGCGTGCTGATTGCGCTATCGTTGAAAGCATACGAGGGATTCCGAACACCCCTCGTCATCAACAAGCAGCAAGTCCGAGTCTTTAACGCGCTCATGCTGGGCCTATCTCTGGGACTCGGATTAAATCTTGCGTCGTCGCTGAAGAGATACGCCGTTATTCTGCGCTGGTCCCTGCTCACGAAGCGCTACGTCTCGCTCGAAGTCTTCGACCTCATCCTCGGACTCGAGACTTTGACAAAAGTCGGAAAGTTGATGGTCATCTCACTGCCGGGGATCCGGAAAGTAAAGTTCTTGCGGAACTGGCCGTGGTTTCGAGATTCGAGAGACGATGGGACGCGGTTGACCTGGATCGTTTGCCTCCTTTGGATTCTGATCAACATCGGTGCCCAGGTTCTCGTCGCTGCGCTTTCTCTCTTCTGGCCTGTTGATCCATCCGATGCGATCCCGATTCTTGCGTACGGCAGTGTGACAGTCTCGGATCTGACGGTGTGGACCGTTGACCCACCAGGCATTAACTGGAACGCATCTGCGCTACAGGCTGCTTGGTCCTACGGCAACGAGGCAACGAACTATATAGTATATCCCGTCAACAGCTCTCAGACAGACCTGTCTTCCTTACCTGGAACTCCCATGTACCAAGGCGACGGATTCTACGAGTACCGATTTCTCAGCCGGAACCCAGACCACCTGTATACCAACTACATGGTCTCCACGCGGAAGGTCCAGGCACGAGCAACGTGCCAGCAGTTACAAACCCGTGGGAAATATGTAGAACCTGATGAAGGCCCGATGTATATCTGGGGAAAGGTGAGAACGCTTCGTACTGCACTTCTGTCGCAGCGAGACTCCAACTAACCCCTGACTAGGAAGAAGGCAAAGACTTTGCAAAATACCTGCTCCCCCAACGCACCACCGGCTCCCTATCCTGGATCGGCTCAAAATGGGAGGACTGCGGCCCACGCTGCACAAACTTCACTGTGTACCAAGACTCAGACGATGAGGAAATCGCACAGCCTTCTTTGTTCCTCTGCGAAAACAAGCTCTCTCCCATCGAGGGTGGAGAGAAAGACTTTGACAATTTGAAGCAAGAGGACTATGAGCATATTTATAGTAACGACGAGTTTGCGCGGATCGCTACGGGTGCTATTGCGTGGACTGGGTATGATTTGAACGGGTGGGAGGATCGGCAGACGAGGTCATATCTGAGAGGCTCGAAGTGGAGTCCATACCCGACTATTACGAAGGCGCAGGTCGAGGACCTGATCGCGAGATATACAATTGGCGCCATCGCTGCCTTCGATGACCACGGGCTCCGCTACGAGGTCCAGAACCAGAATAAGAGGCCGGTGCAGGGCCAACAGTTGACTGTTGATTGGGCTTGGGTGCTTTCACTCCTTGGCGCCATCTGTTTCATCCAGTTCGCAGCTCTTGTTTGCCTCATTGCTTTTGCAAACAAATCAATCATACGGGATGAGAGCTTTCTGAGCTTGGCCATGCTGCTGCGTCCCGTTATGAACCGGATTGGGAAAGAGGGAATGAATCTGAGCGGTGAAGAGATCAAGAATCATCCGAAATTGAGGTGGAAGAAGATCAGATATGATTACAGAGAGGGGAAAGAGGGAGAACCAAACCAGGTGGATATCTTCTTTCAGGGGAAGGATATGATGGATCCAAGACGGAGCTGGGCGAGTGGGGTATATACTTAGTCTGTAGAGTGAATTTTAGGAATTCATGAAATGTGGGGTAATGAAATGCCATGAGTGCGATTAGAGGACGTCAATTGTCCCTTACAAACACCTCCACGTCCGTCCGTTCGAGAATATACACCCAGTGAAACACTTTCGGCGTGTGCATTATCGAGGAGTCTGTACTTCCTTTCTTCACCTCCTGCGAGACCTCAATCTCGTACTGCCACGGTGGGAAATTTTAGTTAGCATGAGACTTTGTAAGAAGAGAAAGCCGAGAAGCGGGGAAAAGAGACGGACACGAAAAGATTGAACACGGCACCATCTGAAACACACAATTGAGTGAAATGAAGCGAACATGGTAATACTTACCCTCTCCACTAGTGTCCAGAGAGTACCTGGATCCGGAAGCCCGCTTTCAATCATATCTTGCGGAATGTCATCAATATCGTCGTCGAACTCGCTGTCAAAGTCGTCCAACTCTGCAATGGCTGGGTTCGATACTGGTTTGTGAGGTGCAGTTTCGCCCAGACTACGTTGCAAGAACGGGAATCTCTCCTGAGAATATGAGAGCGCTATCCAGCGAGCCTTGGGCTTAGCTATGAGCGCGAGGTGGATGGCGAGAATATGCACCGGATGAATCGGCTCGTATGACTGAGTTATCTGTGAGGTAGAGGCGTTTGGAGAAGTTGTGATGTGGTATGGGAGAGGTACGTGGATGTCGTCTGCGCAGGCTATGGAATCGGAAGTGGACTTGTCGACGATGATAGAATAGGTTGATAACTTGCAGGCGTTGAGCAAAGAGGTAGGTGACAGGAGATTTGCAGATGACCACCGCATGAATGAGGGACTTGAAGCCTCCTTGGAAGGTGTCTGTGGAGTGGCCGTCGTCTTCTGTTCCGTGCTTTCTTTACTGTTCGTGGTGATGTTCCTTGCCTCGATTTCATCGGATAGAGTGTTGTTTGCATCGTTTTTGTCTTCACTGCTCTGCGCCACGAAAATCTCGACTTCACGCTTCCTTCCAACCTCGATAGCGACTTCTGAATAGTCAAGGTTGTGGATCTGCTCTGGACGGGTCACATGCGCTCGAAGGTGGTACGATAGCAGCGAAGTGCCGCACCCAATATGTAAAACTTGCGGATCCTGGTCATGGATCTCCTTTAGCGCATCTACCAAGTATGGATCCAGCGCGGTTGGTGCCTCGAGCCATTCGAAGGGATTCGAATTGCTCGTGAAGCGGTCGTTCCAATACTGGCGTGAGCCGAACGATGGTGGTTGCAGAGGCATGGATATCTGGAGCCCGGATGTTTCAGTACATGGTTAATTCATAAGGCATGTCTATCTCGGCAGCTCACTTGAGAGTTCAGTGTGCTTTGAATGAAAAGAATTTCATGTCATGAGTAGGTTGCGCTGCCGGGCTCAAGAAGAAGGAATGACGAGGTTGCTCGGCGCTCGGGCCAACATCTTTCCGCAAATTGAAGATCTTCGCATCTCGCATCTCCCCATCACAACTTTTCTCAACCACACTGCCCCTGCAGCGTCACTCGCCGCAATGGCATCCCTCCCGGCCTCAATCCCGCGCTTTCTCCTCCCCCGCGGCGGTCTCCTCCTCCGACCACAAGCGCGCCATCTCCTCCAGCGCCAGCTCATCCAGCTCCAGTTCCCCGCGACGACCCTCCGCCATGCGTCGTCACATCCAAAGACACTCTCCGAGCAATTCCGCAAGAGAGCACCGCCCGTGATACCGCAGCCGGACAAGTACCGGCCGCCATCGCATGGCAAACGGACGCCCAGAAGCGAGACGAGCATGAAGAGCTATGGACCGAAATTGACGGCCGAGGAGAAGGAGCAGATGCGCACGAAGAAGTATCCGAATATGATGAGTCCCGAGGGCACATTTACGCATTGGTTCTTCAACAATAGGGTCATTCATCTCTGGATTACTATGGTATGTGCAATTCTTACTTGCTTTCTAATTGTAGATGGTGGGATATTCGAGACCTCTACTCGAGAAATTGCCCCACCGTTGAAATAGCAAAGCGATCTCATGAGCATATACTAATCTCCCACAGGGTATCCTCGTAACTCTTGCAATTGCAGCCTGGTACATGGACTTTGTGTCCAAAACAATCTACGCCGATCTTATTCCGACACGGAAGGATTTCTACATGCACCCCTGGACCAGCACCTGGCGCTTCGTCGAGGTCTACAAAATGCACATGGTACAAACCACCCAGGAAGCGCAGGACCGCCGCTTGAAGAAGATGGAGGAAACGGAGAAGAGGAAGGAGTATAGGCTGCAGAGGATCAGAGAGGCGGAGGAGAGGGGCGAGGAGTATGTCGAAGACCCGAGGTACTATATTGGGGAGGATGGTGTCAGGCGGAGGAGGGTTAAGAGGTGGTTTGGGATTTGGGAGTAGAGGAGATTGGGGGAGGGGCTGGGATGTAAGCAGAGCTAGCAGCGGAGTGGCTTAGGTGTATGATATTGCGGGTGTACATTTGGCGGGCTAGGTATCGAACCATTGGATACAAGTCCAGACCAAAAAAAACCCTCATGCGCATGAGGCTATAGATAGTTCTATTTGGAGATGCCGTGGAACATGTCAATGTACAAACTATACTCAGCTCTAGCCAGTGACTCATGATGTGCATTCTCACGTTGTTTCCGTAGCCGTTTCTCCGTGGCTATTCGGAGCAGGTCTAATTCGAGATGTGTGTATGTGTGTGTGGCGGAGTCAGACTCCGGGGCCCACGTCACTCAAGAACCGTCAGCCGTTTCGATCAGCCTCATCGGTGGACTCGGCGGTTCACCAAACGTTCCGAAACTAGCCACGCGATGTCGCAATGTGTGCCACAGTCGCACACGCGGTTCTCGGGATCTTCCCGACTTGTGCTACGTCTAACCGATGTTGTACAGCGCCCTATCAGGATCCGGTCCCAGCAGTACATCACCGCCATCCGCCGACTCTGCCCTCGTCCCATCTCTCCTTCCGTTCGGCGCGGAGGTAGGCGACTTTTCGGCCGTCTCGCAACCTTCTCACGAACTCGGTGACCTCTCTCTCGCTGGCGACGGCATGGCTTCCTCCCGAGCCTTCGCCCTCGAGGAAGCTCTCTTCCAGTCCTCGACAGAACGCCTCCTGCTCGCCGACCGTGGCACTGAGACGCTGGTACAGTGCAGGGGGACTGAACTCTCGCAGAGCCGCGTCCTGCTCCGCCTGCTTTGCTTTCCACTGCCGCTCGAGTGCACGGAACGACAGCAACCGCGACTGCGTGCTGTCGCGCTGGTGTCGAAGATGGGCTTCGAGCTGCTTGAGCGACTCGGCGATGGCAATGTTCTGCGAGAGAAGCGCGTGCAGCGGGGCAGTGGACGCGGGTAGTGAGGGGTGGGCCGTTTCAGGACTGTGGATTATCGCGCGCTGGAGGTCCGGAGTTTGCAACACGTGGTGGAGATCCACGGTCCTGTGGTAGTTCAGCGGTGCCCTGCGCCCTGCGTTTCAAAAGGGACGTACGTCTTGTCCCTCAGAACATCCGGCAGCCAACCATCGTCGGGCGGCTGGATCGGGGCCTGGCCGGCATCTGCCTGCGATGGGTGCTGAGGGTGGTTCTGTGTGAGTGCGGATGGGCGGTCGCTGTAGGGCTGAGGCGTCGTGCCTGGCGGTGGGGGGGGCAGAGGAGGCCCGGTCTGCGGCGTGGCGGGCCCGCTCGAGTGCGCGGAGGGCTTCGGGGGCGGCGGGGGAGGGGTCGATGGGTTGAATGGGAACAGGTTCTGCGACTGGCGTGGTGAGTGGTATGCCATGTTGGAGGTGCGGTGCGGTCGCGCGGGGAGGGGCAATGCTATAGGGACCGCTTCATATCAGCGGCGTGACAAATGGGCCCGCGTCGTCGTCATGCAGAGCCGGGTCGGAGGGTGGGTGGGTTGACGTCGGCCGCTTAATATTCCGCGCCGCGACCACGTCCCGCTTGGTGCTCGACATGGCTCGCGAGCGCGCACACGGCGCAAAGGTCCCAATTTCCGCGGCACAGGGCTCTCCTTTTCGACTTTCATGAAGGTCGCCCCTCTTGCGTTAGCAGGCAATGAAGCGTCGACGAATCCCGGCGCTGCCCTTTCCCGGCGCTGGCCGCCTGCTGGCCCTGCCGCAGCGGGACCTGGCGCCTTCCCCCTTAGGGATGTCTGCAGCAAGCCGCTCTTGCCTCATCGAGCGCCGCCTCGCCTGCTGGTGACATTGAAAAGAGTTCGCCGCCAGCCACCCGTCGCCGTGCACCCGCCCAGGCCCATTTTGCCGCACGAGAGGAAATAATGGAGAGCAGCCAGCCTCGAATGGCTCGCCCCCGCAAGTTTTGTGCAAAGCGCGAGCCGCCATCGGCGTGGGCCTGATGGGACAGGCAAGGTGCCGCCACCAGCACGCGGACTTGCGACATGTTTCAACACTGCTCACACGACGGAATGCCACTGTGCATGTGCGAGAGACAGCGGGCTAAGGCATAGCATAGCAGGGCCAGTCCGCCGTGACAGCGCTCCGCTGGCTGACCGTCGCTGCTGCATGCAAGCTGCCTCGACCGCAATCTCAACGTCTGCGTGGCCAATTTGTACATGCCTTCCCATCGCCAATCTCTCCCTCCCCAAGTGATATCTCCCTCGCGAATCCTCCCTTGCCCTGAGCGCAGTTCGCCCGGCTCATTGGCCCAATACGGCGTCTAGCCGCCCCCCCCCTGACGCCGCCTTTCTCCACTCACAACGACCGCGCTGCAGCGTGGGCCGCCCATCGCTCCAGGAACCACGGCGAGCGCCTCGCACGCCGTCCAATTCCCTCGCCGCGATCCAGCTCTCCCACCACCCAGCGCGCCCCGCTCCAGTTCGCTCTAGTTCTCGATTTTATGCGCTTCGCTCGGTTGCGGTCCCCTTTTACCAACCCGGAACCGCCTCGCGCGAGCGCGCACCGCGACTCTCCCTCTCCACCGTCTCTGCGCCGTCCATTTGTGCAAAACCATGAGTCTCGCGGGGGATAGAGAGGGATAATATTTAATATGCAGGTCGCAAACCCGCCCAAGCGCCCCGAGGGCCCTCCTTCCCTTCAAGCCTCACCGCCACGCCATAAGGCCTCGACACTGGCGTCCATTGCTATTCAGTCCTTCAGCGCCTTTCGATCGCAACCCGCGCAGCCCGCCAACTCCCCTGTTCGACGCAAGCCATTGCCAGCAAACTCGCCCGTTGTGGGACGCTTCAGTTCGGCTGAATCCAACGGCCGCCCAGCAGATACCTCCAATATACAACGCTCATTTTCGACTTCCTCCCCGCCACCCCAAGCACCTCGCGGCCTCGATATCGTCTTGTCCCCCGTCCCGAGCGACTACGACTTCCTGCCCAGGAACCTCGACGAGTGAGCAACCCCAAGTGGGTCCCAGACTGTATCGTGACACATACTGACGTCCATGGCAGAGAACCGCACGGGAAGACGCCTATAACGGCAACCGTCCCCAAGAACCCCTTCGCCCCACGAAAGAGTTCTCTAGCCTACTCCAACTCAGACCCCGTCACCTCCGGACCAAGGCATGATCGCTCGGCCAGCAGCTTCCAGCCCCAGCCACAAAGCAGAGCCGATGAACTAAAGACTCTCAATAACAAAGGAACACACGCCCGGTCCCCAACAATGCCGAACATGCCAGTATATACGTCCGACCCTCGCCAGAACCTCAAACTACGGTTGGACGGCGTGACGGAAGATTTCATAGACGAAGACATATACGCACCCGCGGATACGTCGGCAGACGAGGTGCGCCCCAGCAAGCCCAAATCACCGGCTACAGGGTTTACCTCCTTCTTTGGCTGGAATGCATCCAAACCACAAAACGGAGGCTCCCCCACAACAACGTTTTCGGAAAAATCTTTGTCACCGGCTTCGCCAGGGTATCCCAAGCAACCAAACAGCATGCCTGCCAAAATGAAGCCGTCGGGGCTCGACATCCCCACAGCCAATTCTTTACCACAGGCGTCCTATTTCAACGTCCCTGGGACACCGCTGCTCTCGTCGTCACCTCAAATGAATGCACATGTGGAGGAGTTGGAGCGTGAGCTACGTGAGGTCAGCTCAGAGCTCGCCGCCTCCATCCAGAGAGAAATGGAATTAGAAGACGAGGTGGAGCGATGGAAAGCAGAAACATCTACTGTCGTATCGGACAATCGAAGAACCAGTGACTACTACTCAGACTCCGGCGCCAGTTCGGTTCGATATCCCATCGGAGATAGTGAGAGCAAGCTGGAAGAGCTCGAAATGCTACGCAGGAAAGCAGAGCAGGAGCGCGCACAGCTAAAGGTCCGCATGGCAGAACGGTTACAGGATGAACTACGTCGCCGGCGGGATCTGGAAGAGCAGGTGCAGCAGCTCGAGGACCAAGTGGGTGGACAATCTAGATCGGGTTCTGTAGCAGCCGGCTCCGGACCCAAAGATCCCAGGGTGAAGGAACTCGAAAGCTCACTACAAGATGCCCAGAGACGTTTGACCGAAGAAAGACAGGTCAAGGAAAATTTCGAAGATTTGTTGACGGCGCTCCGCGACGAACTCGAGAAGCACCGCAACGAGAGAGATAACCTCCGGGATGAAGTCGTGCCACAGCTACGAGCACGACTGGAAGGACTGGAGTCGGAGGCAGCGGATACCCAAACCCTTATCTACGAGTCCACTCGCATGCAACAGGAGATACATACACTCCGAAGCGAAAATCAAACCCTCCTCAACGCCCGAAAAATGCAAATGGAGATGGCCCAGCAACAAGCACGCTTCCAGCCAATCGCAGAAGAGTCCGAAGCTGCCCCAGTGCTAGGTCCACGTGTCGGTCTCTCACGGTCCAACTCTTTGGCAAGAAGCTCCGCTTTCAACAGTACTAAGAAATTGTCCCTGGCTCGTTCAGGCTCTCTCTCGCGTTCGAACTCGGTGAAGGAGAGATCCGGGGTCGAATCTCCACGGGAGGCGTCGCCTATAATAGGCAACCCAGTAAAAGAGTTGGAAGAGCAGCGAGACGCGCTCCACAAGGCCCTGAAGCATCTATTGCAACGACAGGAATTGCAACAGAAGGAGTTCCAGGCCCGCATAAGAGAGCTTGAAATCGAGAGGGACAACGCCCTGAATCTCACGCCCCGTCGGACTACCTTTCGCAAAGAGGTCGCTCATTTGAGGGAGGAGGTCAATTCGTTGAGACGCCGTGCCGATGATGCCCTGGAACAGAAGTGGCAATGCGAGAAGGGCCTGGGAGGTCTACGGATGGATCTGGACCGCGCGCAGCAGGAAACGAGCTCTCTCCGCGAACTCCTCCAGGAGCATGATATTACGATTCCTGAAATTCGGATCGACAGTCAACCCATCTCCTTGGACAAGGCCTACAAAGAGCTGCGCACGACGCATGCCCTCTCGCTTGCTCAAATCAAACAAATGGATTCCAATGATTCGTTGGGCGAGGCGGGCGCTGAAGCAGAAAGGACGCTGGACCTTTTGAAGCGAAGCATTTCCGATGCCGAGGCCGAACGAGAAGCAGCTCAGCAGGAAGCCGAGCAATACCGCCAGCAAGCTCGAGACCTGCAAAGATCTGAGATCGAGCATCTTGGCAAAGAGCAAAAGCTGAGTAATGAGTTGTACGCCGCAGCTGGTCGTATGGACGAGCTCTCCAGCCGGATTCAACAGCAGCTAGAGTCTAATAAGTCCCTGCGCAATCGACTTGCCGATGCCATCTTCCGTGGAGAGAAAGAGCAGAAGATGTCAACTGAGAAGATCATCGAGCTGGAAAGAAGACTCAAAGCGGCTGAAGACAAGGTCATGATCGCTCAGCAATCTTCTGACGAGGCCATCACAAGGCATGAAGAGGAAGTGCAAATCATCAAGGAGAGCCACAACACTCATCTTCGCCGAGTCAAATCGGGCTTGCTCAGCCCAGCAGCTTTCTCGCCCAAGATGCCTGCGTCGCCCGTCTTTGCTACCAGATCCCCTCGTCTCAGCCACACAACCAGCGGGCCAGCCATGTCCATGGCTGAAGCGACCCGAACCGAACTGCTCGAGAAGCGGGTCGAGGAACTCGAGAGGGCGTTATCCGATGCCGATAAAGAGATGGAAGCGGTTGTTGGCCGGATGAACCTGGCTCAGATGGAGGTCGCTGACCTGCAATACGAGAGGTAAGCTAAGATTCTTGTGATGAGTTATAAAAAAAACAAGTTCTAACTAGTGTTACAGAGATGAGGCTATGAGGCACACAAGAAAGTTGAATGCCGACATCCTTGCTGAGCGCGAAAAAGTCAAGGCCTTGATGGCTTCCAACTAAACTCTCACGACACACGACAAACTTGAATCGACACAATACTCATTTTTCTTCTATTATCGAATTTCACTTCTAAGACAACCCGTTGAAGTATCTGCTTACTTTGGGCTTGGAGTCGCTGGGCGTTTTTTGGGATCAGCATTTACACTGGAGCACCGGTTTGCACCACTACCGCATGACTTTTCTTTCTTGTTGCCTGCTTTAGCATACAACAAGCCCTTCGACTTTATAGCTTTTTTTTTCGCAGGGCCAAGCAGGGCCGTGATTTTCTGGGTTCAAGACATTTGTCACAGCAAGACCACATCCGGTCACGACGTTATATACCCTTCCTTTGGCGGTGGCAATCCAGCACACGAGCGGATGTGTCTAGAGACTCGGACACTATCCCCACTTTGATTCTTGTATCCCCATTAGCTCGGTACTTTTTTTGTTGTACTCTTAATGATCTAATGATTGGATGCTGAATCCTGATCAATCAATACTATGCTTACTGTGCTGCTGCATGGAGGTTCTGCAAATACGCCGTCTTGTGTATCGTGCTTATTCTGCTGCTGTGACTGTATCCTGTATGCGGTGCGTATATATGTGCCTGGAGCTTGGGAAAGCGGGGATTGCGGCGTCCTAAATAGACGCCAGGATTTATGTGCCTCCAGTCAATGACAAGAGGCAGCACTCAATAGCAGCACACGGTAACCAGGTTGATAGGCTGGAGGGCAATATATTATTATACGAATCCATCCGAAGCGGCGTCAGGTAAGAGGCACGGTAATACAGTTTGGTCGGCAATAAGGTGTCCTCCAGGCCGGGACGCTAAGGTTGTATAATGCTGCCCGACGCGGTGGACGTGCTCTCCGTCCATGCTGTGCTTCACTGCTGCTTCGGCGTGTCGGCTGAGCCAAGGTTGGAGTCGCCATTCGCTATACAATCACTCCGCCGGAGCGGCCCATTGGTGGTCCCTATCGATAGTGTCACTTCTCAAGTCTGGGGGTTGCAGGTTGCAGACGCACAAGTGGCACAGCGCAGCAACACGGCGTGCATGCGCAGGCTCTGCTCGAGTGACAACGTTGTTGGATTGATCGTCCACGTCCACGTCCACGGCCGCCCATGTGAAAAGTAGCAAGGCTGAAGACGCAGCCGCTAACGCAGCTTTCGCCTGTCTGCCCAGGTGTTCTCTCTCCTGTCGTCCCGCCGTAATCCACAATTGTACTCCACAAATCGCCCTAGCATCGGTCTCCCTTTGCCTGGCTTTCCTCGCCGTCACTTTGTCTCCTGTCCGCTTCCTGCGTCCCGCCCCTCGTCGGCCCACGAATCAACGGCGGGATCTGAGCCGAGCACGTGCGAGCTAGCCCCCAGTCAAAACTCCACCCACCGTTTGACCTTTATCCCTGACTTAGGTACCGCGACGCTCGAACACGCCCAGTCTCCCTACTATCTCTCCTCTTCGATACCACCACCAAGACCCCCTTCTACCACCGACAGGCGCTGTCAGAGAACTGCTCGCACCTCCTCCCCCCAATTCCCCGCCGTGATCTTGACCGCCCCTCCACCCTACCTTTTCCCCCCACCCCCAAAAGAATTGCGGATACCACCCTTCAGAGCACCACGCAGACTCGCCACGACGCCCGCTGAGGACCCCGTCCCTGGGTCTCTCCCATCTCCCCACCGCCCACCATGAATAACAACAATCAGCCATCCAACCGGCTGCAGCTTAACTTTGGCCTCGGCGGTGGCGATCGAAACAACTACAACCAAGACTCGAGCGGCCGTGCTTTTCCCACCACCCCGTCCACCTTCCCCCAGCCCATGTATCCCAATCAGGCGGGCCAGCAAGAAGTTTGGGGCGCGCAGCAGCAGCAGCAAACTGGCTTTGGCGGTGGTAGCGCTGCTGGCAATGCTGGCAATGGATACTTCATGAACCCCTACCAGCAGCAGGCCCAGTACCAGGGACAGCAGGGAAATTTTCAAGCTCCCGGGGCTGCACGTTTCAATGACGCTGCCAACGGCCTAGTCCACCAGCTCTCCCACCAGCACCTCGGCGGCCCAGGTCGCTCGGGCAGCCCCTATGGCCGTCAACCTTCCCCTGGCCAGCGGCCTCGAACTGCCGGCGATAGAGGAGGTTATGGATACGGAGGATACTCTGGTGGACACACGCCGCGACAGCCTTCTATCAACGACGAAGAGCCCCCAACCCCAGTCGATAAGTACTCCAACAATGTCAACCAGCAAGCCAAGGTGTCGATGAAGCTGGTCCAAACCTTCTTCAAGGATAGTGTCCAGCGAGCACGCGACCGCAACCAAAGGTATGTCCTACATGTTGCCCATCCTTGAGACACATCACTGACAACCACTCAGAGCACTCGAGCTGGAATCAATCGCAAAGGAGCCTTCCATCTCCGACTCGCGCAAGAACCAGAAGGAGAGCAACATGCGGCGGGCCGAGGTCGAGTATCTTCGATTCCTACGAACCAAAGAAAAGCCTGATAACTTTTCAACACTCAAGATCATTGGCAAGGGCGCCTTTGGAGAAGTCAAACTTGTCCAGAGGAAGAACGACGGCAAGATCTATGCTTTGAAATCTCTCGTCAAGTCTGAGATGGTAACGCACATAGCCGTATATGGTGCATGGATGCCCAACTAACTGTGCCCAGTTCAAAAAAGATCAACTGGCCCACGTGCGGTCTGAACGTGACATTCTCGCAGAGTCCGACAGTCCTTGGGTCGTCAAGTTGCACACCACTTTCCAGGACAATACGTTCCTCTACATGCTGATGGAGTTCTTGCCTGGAGGTGACTTGATGACCATGCTCATCAAGTACGAAATCTTTACTGAAGACATCACTCGCTTCTACATGGCGGAAATCACCCTTGCCTTGGAAGCTGTCCATAAGCTTGGCTTCATCCATCGGTATGCATACAACACTATCTGTCCCATGGGGTGTCTACTAGTATAGTTTCTTATGCTAACACTGCGAAGTGACATCAAGCCTGACAACATCCTCCTAGATCGTGGTGGCCACATTAAGTTGACTGACTTTGGTCTTTCTACTGGGTTCCACAAAGAGCATGAGGCATCGTACTACAAGAAGCTCCTCGCTGGTGGAGCGCACAAATCCGCACGGGACAATCGAAATTCGATGAATCTTGATCAGATCCAGTTGACCGTTAGCAATCGTGCACAGATCAACACCTGGAGAAAGTCCCGTCGGCAGCTTGCCTACTCAACTGTGGGAACGCCCGACTACATCGCTCCCGAGATTTTCAGCGGACAGGGTTACGATTTTGGCTGTGATTGGTGGTCTGTTGGTACCATCATGTTTGAGTGTCTTATCGGATGGCCGCCATTCTGCGCAGAGGAGCCGCATGACACATACCGAAAGATTGTCGACTGGCCGCGGAATCTGCACTTTCCTCCTGACCAACAGCTTGGAGCGGAGGCAGAAGACTTCATTAAACGGTGAGTCCGCCTAGTTACTCTATAAACGAGGTGAAACTAAGTGTCTAGCTTGATTTGCGACGCCGAGCATCGTCTAGGTCGTATCGGCGGTGCCCATGGCGCCCACGAAATTAAACAGCACCCATTCTTCCGCGGTGTACAGTGGGACGGCCTGCGCCGCATTCGTGCTCCGTTCGAGCCTAAGTTGCAGTCGAATGTGGACACGCAGTACTTCCCTATAGACGAGATTGACCAGAACGACCACAGCGATGCTCTGCGCGCACAGACTGCACAAGCTGGCGACGAACATGCTGCTGAGATGAGCTTACCCTTCATCGGTTACACCTACAAACGCTTCGAAGGGCTGAGAGGATAGTAGAAAATAGCGTCGACCAGCCACGACCCTAATGACCTTCGCACGAGCTACGACGAGCATTTTGGTCTCATCATAAAATCAATCAAGACTTCGTTTCTGGCATCCACCCCTCATATACCAGCATCGCATGTCCTTTGGGCCTTCATCTCAACCAACATCCTGTTTCTTCTCGTCGGGTCTTGTCCATCACTGCCTTTGTCACTTCGACTTTCTCTCGGTCTCGTCTTTTCGCTGTCATAACGGGCGCACGGATGGTTTTATTGATTGTGGGATGCATTCGACGGCGCTGTGGGCGCCAGACATGATGAATCAGAACAGTATTGCCAAGCCCTGTTACTGCCTTCTACCATCTTTGTGGGGAGAGATAGGATGCCGAGGCCTCATAGTGTTTTGTTCGTCGCATAGCAGGGTTTATGCTGGCATGTGGTTGAGGAATTCGGTTTACTACCTGGACTATGCGCTGGGTGGAGGGTTCCTAGGCTTATGGGGTAGTAAAAGAGTTCACCGTGTGAGAGAAGCTTCTATGCGTGCACATTTGAGGGGCTGTGACTGCGACTGCGACTGCGACTGGGTGTGGTGTAATTATGCATTTGGTATTTCTGCTTGACCGTGCCATGTCGCCCAAAATGTACGGATAAAAGCGTCCCAGATCAAATCGCAGCCCCAATAACTCCATACCATACTCCATAACCAATCAAAAAAGAAGTTATCATGTGCCATGTCTCAACGTGAGAGCGTCCTTTCTACGGACTCGGACAGATTGGCTGATTCGATCTGATGCATGCTAGTATAGTATCGCATCAGGTACGCCGTCCGCTCGCTCCTACTTTTCGTTCATTGGTTCGTTCGCCCTTGCAGTCCCTTATCGAGCCTCAAACTGCACCATGCTGTATCTCGCGTTGGCCTTCCTCTACTAAATGCAGACGGAGACTGTAAATTTGAGTCTACTCACCGGTTCGTCCGCTGCTTGTACAGCACGCGGTGTCCGCAGGTGCGGCACCGGATCGGTTCCCCCCGTTTCAAGGATACTTCCGAGTCGCAGTCCCCGCAGGTGTAGAGCACGCTGCGCGCAGAGTCGGAGATGGTGGGTTGGGATTGGGCGGCAGTTTGGCTGGCAGGGGGCGCGTAGTTCGACATGTTGAGGGTGAGGGTGTTGGTGGGGTTTTGGGGGGAAGGAAGGTTAAGGGCGCGTGGGAAGAGGAGTGAGCAATGGCGGTGATGGAGGTGGGTCGGGGATATTTTTGAAGGCGGTGAGGCGATTTTGCCGTAGTGCTGCTTATCGATTAGGTCGGAATGGTGTACATTCGACGCACGGTGATTTCTGTTCGCTCTCTCGCTAGCAATATCCACGCATTTTCATTACCATACCCTTCGTCTTACTTAAGCTAGATCATGCTTCGAAATCAAGTATTGTGGGGAGGAGAGTAGCAATCGTATACTTTCCGGGAGCTACCGAATATCTCCATCACTTCTTCCGTCGGATTTCTGCGCAACCAAATGAAGAATTCGATTATTATTGGACGACATGGCACTCTTTCGGAATTTGATAGAATGCTAATCTATCGACGTCATGTACTTTTGTAGTCTTGTCGCGGGAATAGTATCTGCAGTGTGAGTTGAGTCCAGTCCAAGCTTCTGCGAGATGTACTACCGCGTACATCGTCTTCCCGATGGACGAAATATCAATTAGTATGTAGGAATATATGTAGAGCATTATCCTCTGATTCCGTCGACTTGCTGTGCCTTCCTCTACGTGCCTTCATCAAAATGGCATTCTCTTACAACCCCGCCTGGAAAAAAGCTCCTCAACGCCATCTCACACCCATCATGCTACTACAACCACCCCGTACCAAGATACTGGGTGCCTCTACAGAATGAGCCTCTTCGTCACCCACGGAAACTGCGCATGGTGACTATTGGGGGCGGGATCTCGGCTATGAATCTCGCGTACAGGGTACGAGTACGCTGGGAAGAAGATTGCCGTGATTAGGAATGGGAGTTCGGTGATCCAAATCATGCTGCAATTGGCTAAGAAGGCCGAACAAGTGCCCAAATTCATCAGGGACCCGACGTAACCTATACCAAGGCTGGGAAGCGCAGTCATCGATGAGAAGGTGAACAAGGCGTATTCGGAAGAAGAGAAGGAGAGGTTTAGGAAGGAGAGGTTTAGGGGGGAGCCAAAGCAATTGAATGGACATCGGAAGAAGAATCAGCTTGGGAGCAATAAGGCTTTTGCTATGGTCGGTGATCGTTCTAAAGCAAAAAGATGAGACTGCCGGATTGTAGTTTGAGAAATACTTGACCACCCAAAAAGCCGCGTTAAAGAATATATCAGAAATAATGCTCTAACTTCTCAGAGACAATAAAGAGTTGGCCGCAAAACTGACGCCAGATTGGGAAGTAGGGCAAGTGTACCCCTACTGGGTTTTTTGGTGTCAAAGTATCTAGGACTTGGTGCTAACGGTCTGCGTAATAACTGTCGTCGCGTCACTCCGGGCTCTGGCTATTCAGAACGGACCAGTGGAAAGATGAATTGTTGTCGTCGCCGGGTTTTCCGAATTTGTTTCTCTTTTCGGGCCCGAATGCTTCCGTTGGCCATGGGAGCCTGATGACGGGTCTTCTACTTGCATATGTCAATAACTCACGAAAATCTGCACTAATGGCATTAGGTTCATCATTCCTACTACCAAGGCTACAGAAGAGTTCAACGCATATGGTAACAAGATAATGCAAGGGCTAGTGTGAAGTGGAGGGTGCAGGAGCTGGTAAGCCTGCTTCGCTGACCTCAATAGGATTGCACTAACTTGCGTCCCAAAGATACACAAAATAACAGAGTGGACAGACGGGAATTGAGGATGTGAAGGGCGCAGATTTAGCATTTTATTCGAAAACGTAGGGAGGAAGAACCAGACTGCGGGGTAAATATGTTTCCTTTGGCTTCCCTTTGGTTTATGCTTCTTGTTCTTCGCTGGGTGTTTCGTTAATAGGCGAACAGAAGCAGCCACGAAAAATGAAAACGACATCACCGTGCTCGAAATGTTTCCACAGCCTCGTTCCCCATGCGTTCGAGCCGTTGAGATACGGACGCCGCCATCGATCTCTGTATCGATAAGCTATCAGAGTGCTGACGGGGAACCCGGGATGATGCGGGTGGCTTGATGCGGAAAGCGCATCCGATCTAAAGTGCCAGAATGGAGCTTATGCAGGTACGTGTCCACCATCCTCGTCGGGCTGCAAGTCACCGGGCTGTCGATCTCACGCATCTAAAAATTCAAGAGTTATGTTAAGAGAGGTGGGTTGGATGAAATTGGAGCACGTTGTTCAGGCACGTGGGCTGAGGTCAGTGCTCATCACGGTACAGGTTCACAGCCATGACACGCGGCCTGCTCACGCAACGCTTTCTTAACTCGACGTCCATCGCACTCCATGCCAAAACATGAAACAATTACAGTCCCATTGTCTTCACTAAAGAGGATCACCCAGCACGGGAATTATACATTAAAATCAGCGGCTAACCAAAAAGGCAAGAATAATCATTTTCTGAGCGACAACGAACACCCCCGTCCAACCCATCCAACATTACGACCAGAGCCAATGTCAATACAAGAAGCCAGCAAAACAACAAGGAGAGGTATAACACGCCAATCCAACCCCCCCAAAGAATAACAACATCGCATCATAAGACCATCGAAGCCAAAATGCGCCAACCCGCAAGAACCCCATGCCCAACTTTTCTTCCCCCTCCACGAGAAGCGCGAATGTAGAAGGCAGTTGAAGGCGTTTATAGAAGCATGCCGACGAGGCCGAAGGCACCAAGGACGCCGGCGCCGATGGCAGCGGTCATGCGCGGCGCAGCTCCAGTCGAGACGCCTGTGGATGCGGCTGCCGACTTTGCTCCTCCAGTCGTCTTGAGCGTGGCCGAGGAGACATGGGTGATGGAAGTAGAGTTTCCCGTACCGGCGGTGCTGCTGCCGGCCGAGACGGCAGCGCTGGTAATCGGGGCGCCAGTGGTCAATGGTTCTTTGGATTCCGGCGCAAGAGTAGTGGTTGGGGCAGCAGTCTCCGCCGCGGTCGTCACCGCAGCAGTAGACGCTGGGTAGAGCAGCGGCAGGTAGCTCTTCACATCGGAGGGAAGAGCTTGGTACCATGGCGGGGTCTTGCCGGCGGCGAGGGATGACGAGAGTTCAGCTGAGAAGGCCGCGGGGTCTGCGAAGGCGCGTGTGATGTAGTCCGGTGGGATGGCCGTCTTTAGCACGGATAAGAGGGACATGGACAAGGCGAGGCTGCATAGCTGTTAGCAACGACTGCGATCCTACGGTGTCTTGGGTGTTGCGCGTGCGCAAAACGTACGAATCCACCTGCGCGTGGACCGCCACGGCAGACAAAGCCACCAGAGCCACCGATTTGATATGCATTGCGACAAATGAAAGACGAGCGAGAGTGGAGAATGGGCGGCAGCCGAAATCACTGATGCCAGTGGAGCGCAAGAGAACGAGAGACGTGTATGCTGAGATGTGCGCGATCGAAGGGTGAGAAGGACGGCTCCTTTTGACGGGGATCCTAGGTCTTTTTGAAACGGGACGGCACATCTCACGATGGGCGGCTAACCCACGGCGTTTTAAATTGGACGTGCTTTGCCAGAGACTTCCAAGGCGGAGTAAGGATGCACAACTGCAAGCGAAAGTGACCGACCATGAGCGCTGCTATTTGCGGGCTGCTCTTTGTTTGCTGGCAAGGCGCGCACTACTGGCTGCTGAGCGCTGCAGCTCTCCTATCATCCTTCCCAACGTGGAGACAATCACCTCAGCTAGGCCCTTTTGATGAGGCGCGGCATGGCAACCACTATGACTCTCGAAGTTGCAACTTGAACGATCATCCACCTGGAATGCTTCACGAGTCGGTCATTAAAGTGAGTCGCGGAGAACCCTTGATTAGCAGCCCAATCAGAGCGGGAGCGCGTGAGCTTAGCAGAAAGCCAATTTCCACTTTTTAAGCATCGCACGGACCCCATTCGACCCCTTGGACAAGGCTTGGGTGCGCCGAACACCAGTGACTTGCATCGCCAGCCTCCTTATTTTCACTATTCTGCAAGGCGCAGTGCGACGAGTCGACGAAAAGTATATTCTAGCGCACAATCACGAGAATGCGTTGCGAAAACTCTCGGCAGAGGCTCGGCTTCTGGTACGGCCTCTGGGGACAACGTAGAAGAGGGAGTAGAACCCGATCAATAACGCCGGAAATTGCCATCATACACTTCGAGCCGTATTCATATTGGGTTGCCATGTCGACATTCATTGTCCTGCCGCTTGCCTTTGAAGCTATCTTGGCGGCGATGTTTCTATCACCCTTTTCGGTCTCATACCTCACGAGTGTTCATCGAAGCTCGTCATTTCTGTTGTTTGAAGAAGACTTGGTCATGGGCCTGCAGTCGGGCGTATTACACACTCTTCTGTTCAATCGTATAAGGCATTGTCCTGGCCTGCCTTTGGCCTTGGAGGTAAGGCGAGATTTGTTCACGGAATAAGTACGGGTGTGCCTCCATGATGCTGTCTTCTTTCTAGTGTTCGGAACAAAAAGGTAAGCTCCACACAAGTAATCCGAGTTATCTTATCAATCTCATCTCCAGAATAAGTATTTTCTCTTCACGTCGCTGTCATCGATAGCGTCAGCGTTAGCAGTATCCTTCCATGGCCCTTATATACGGTTGATTACCTATTCCGCAGTCAGCCTGAGGTTTGAAATCGAGACAAGACAAGACAAGACAAGGATTGTCCGAGGTCAGCCTCGCACAGTTACCAAGGAACCAGGCGACCTTTACGCCATTCGACGAATATTCCGAATTTTTGCTTCGCCTCATACGCCCCATTGCCACCATCTATGCATTTCGACATTTTGTGGTTTCAAGATCTGACCAAACTACATCCTTCGTGCAGCCAGGCTGCAGCGTAAAGCTTTAAAGATAGCAGATCCCGCATCTGCATCTTTCCTCTTGTAAGTGTTTGCCAGCAAAGCAAGATGCCATACGTGACAACAGTCCTCTATTCGTACATCTCTGGCGAGGGCTGGGAGTCTAAAACAACGACTACCTACCTATCGCCCTCTCAACAGATATCTTCCTTCACTACGTCGACCTACACTACACCTACATCCGAACCAGCATCCGAATCGACCGTCACGAATACAAACACACCAAATACCACACCCGCCCCGCGCTTCCCGCGGCCTTCTTCCTTACCTACACCGCTAGCCTCCAATGCACAGCCCAACAACTTCCCCGCCGGCGCAGTGATTGGCGTCTGCGCGGCTATTACTATTTTGCTAGTTGTGCTGCTGTCGGTGCTGGCGTGGAAGGGGAAACTAAGGAGGCTGAATCCGTATCAGAATCCGTATGTGAGGAAGATGAAGAGGGAGGCGCAGAATGAGAGGGTTAGGGAGGTGGAGCGGGAGAGGAGGATGGGTTCAGAAGGGAAAGCGTTGGGGAGTGTGGTGCCCAAACAGGAGAGGGTGGTTGTGCCGAAGAAGTCGAAGTCGAAGTCGAAGCCAGAGACGGCGCTTGCCCCAGTAGGAGCAGCAGAGGATTTGCCGGAGTTGGTTGGGGGGAAGGGATGAGTATACCAGGATACGTTGGGGTCCAAAATGAGGAGGGGTGATCTTGTACTCAAGACTCAGGAGTGAAAGCACAATCTAGCATTGAGATGGGATTTGCGATAAGCCTCTCCATTTGAATGATCGAGGCTTATTGCGAGAAATCAGCGAATCTGATAATTCGCAGCTAGCATCGAAGGATGCTACACTACAAAGTTTCACTTCCCAACCTCAGGTAGGATAACAAAGATTGAAGAAACTGAAGGAAGACAATGGAAAAATAGCACGAAATTACTTTCTATCGTGTGGTGGTGAATACAGCTGACATGTGTCATGAACCCTCCGGGGTTCACTTTCATCATCACTCTGGCTAGCGTGGCTATCAGCACCCATCTTCTAACTCAAAGAAGCTCGGGATGCCTCGTCGCTGACCTTGAAATACACACGATCGTGCGGAATAGCAAGTGGTTAAAGGGAGCAATCTAACCGGCGGTCTTTGCGCCACAAGGGAATATATCTAGCGGAGCTGTTAAAGTGCGGGCTTTAAGATAACACGTTGGAGGGGTGAGTAGCAATTATTAGCGCTAGCACGCGCTTGCCCGGTGAGGCTAGTATCTCTCACTTGACTACTCCGTCCGACCCAGAAACTCTTTTACTTCTAACACAACCAATCTTCTGACACTTGTGACTCAAACACGGATTCGAACACTCATGGCTGCCACCGCCCGCGCCGGGCCTGTCATGGTGCAGGAGCAGGTCTCTGCACCCGTCATGTCTCTGACTGCTGAACCTGTCGGCGAAATCGCGTACAATCCGCCGCCCAGGACCGCCAGTAACGCGTCTGCCGCCCCGAAGAAGGATGTCGTGGACGACGAGCCGGAGTGGGAGTCGTCCTCGTTATGCGACGAGATCCTCGACCAAGTCGAGGCCTTTGAGTATTCCACAGACGGTGAGTCCTCGCCCAGGTGGGTCTCACTTGGTCCGGGCCATTGACTTCTGAACAGGAAAAGATGCATGCACCGCCGATGAAGCAAAGCGATTCATAGACCGCCTCTACGAAGTCGGCACGAGCCAATTCGTCCTAGAGAACATCACCACGGGAAAGGTCTCGGCCCGGAAGTTATGCACCGCATTCGGCGTCAACATTCCCACCTTCATGAGCGAATGTCCCGACGAGACCTTCTACAAGTTGCTGGGAAAGGCGATCAACCGAGAGTTGAATAAGCGCCGGCGGCTGGAACAGTACAGGACCATCGACGACGCGGCGAAACTGCTCCGGGAGCGCAAGAACATCATGATCATTACCGGCGCGGGCATATCCACCAGCCTAGGCATTCCCGATTTCCGATCCAAGAACACGGGCTTCTACTCCAAGCTCCTCGAAATGGGCTATCAAGAGCCGGAACAGGTCTTTGACATCCACAATTTCGACGAGGACCCCACCACCTTCTACAAGCTGGCGGGCGACATCGTGCCGGACTTGACCAGATGGACGCCCACCCACCAGTTTATCCGCCTGCTGCAGGACAAGCAGAAACTCCTTACCAATTACACCCAGAACATTGACAACGTGGAGTCGCATGCAGGCATACGGCCCGAGAAGCTCATACAGTGCCATGGCTCGTGGGCAACCGCCACATGTCGAAAGTGCAAGTACAATGTTCCGGGCGAGCAGATATTCCCCAACGTCCGCGAGCAGAGGCCGGCCGAGTGCACCAAATGCGTCAAGGATATTGCCGCGCAGAAGCCAGGAATGAAGCGCAAGCGAAGCTCGAACGGCAACAAGAGAAGACGCGGGCCTGGTGATGATGATTCTGATTCCGACGGAGCTTACGATATTCCTCAACCAGGCATCATGAAGCCTGATATCACTTTCTTCGGCGAGGCGCTCCCATCCAACTTCTTTCACCGGCTTCGAGACGAGGACCAATACAAGGTGGATCTTGTCATCGTGATGGGTACGAGCATGAAGGTGGAACCTGTGTCCGAGATTCCCAACTTCCTCCCAAGAGATGTACCGCAGATTTTCATCTCTCGCGACGTACGTTAACCCTCCCACTACGCCTAATTCCACTACGCTAACCAACACATTATTTAGCCAATTCATCACATCAATTTCGACATCAATCTTCTTGGCGATTGCGATGTTGTTGTTGCAGAACTTGCTCGGCGAGCCGGATGGGATTTCGCGCATGACATGCTCCCCAAAGGACAGGAAACAGACATTGCTCCAGTCGACGATCTCGAGCACACGTACAGTGTCAAGGTCCGGAGTTTGGCGCAGTCCTGAGGTCCCAACACGCGGAGCTAGTGTCTGGTATTTCGATATCTCCCTGGCGTTTTGAGCGGCATATTCGGTTTTGTTTGGGTGTTCATAAGGTTGATATAGGTTTGCATTGAGGAAGTACGTACTGGGTTCGGATTGGACGGTGGCCTACATGACGGGGTTGGTGCCTTACGGATCTGGATCGGGCATTGGGAACGGAATGGTTTTCAATGATTGGAGGCACGACTCTCAGTTTTAGGTAGATATCGGTGCGGCGTGGGTTTCGGGATTCCCCTTCTAATTTTTCACGTATACGAATAGATGAACTATGGCCCATTACGTTCAGGTTCTGGTATTACACTGCAAAGTGATTTGATTTGCGAGTCTCACGTGCCCACTTCTGAAAAGGCCCACAGGTTAGATGAGAGCAACACAAGCTAATTCACGAAATGTCTTCACCTCTAATGGAAATTTTAGACAAACCAAATGGACGTTTTTTCTTGGCCCCACTAAAGATTCCGCCCCGCGCGAAACCAAAAATAAGAGGTCCAATGGAAGCTTGCGAACTCCGCTGCCACCACCACGATGCTCGACATCCACAAGGACGAGTGCCCCGATTCAAAATGCTACTTCGCGCATAGTCTTCTCCCGAGCTACATTGACCCGCAGAATGTATCAACGAAGAAGAAGCCGTTCTCGACCTTCAACGCGCAGCACTTTTCGCACACGGTACGGCGCACTCACCCAACACCAAACCACCACCGAATGCATCCAAAGGCTAATCGCCAATCTAGCTAGATCTGATTCTCCCCTCGGAAATCTACGACATTGTGCGGGTGCAGCTCGAGGCGGGCAGGTCGCAGTATGCGCGGGTCCACATGAAGCTCGGAGAGCTGCTCGAGGGCGACTTCTTTACCGAGTACATCAAGAAGGGTACCTCTAGACTTCAGCTTGGACAGAGGTGGTTGGGGCTGATACGGTGTAGGCAATGTCATGATGCTTGCGGAAGGCCGGCCGCTCGTCGATAATGTGTTTTCTCTCTATGAAGGCGTCTTGAGGCTCGAGCTTGATCGGCCGACCTACGAACGCTGTGGATTACAAGGGATGCCTGTTGAGGATGGGGGGAAGAAACATCAGAAAGCCCGGTGGGGTATGTTGTGATTTGAACTGTCATCGATGAGGTGCGTGGTGGCTAACGAGCATGGACAGTCGTCGAGTTCGACCTCCGCGCCCCCAGCATGCTCCACGGAAAAAAGCTCTTCGGGCGTCTCGAATGGGCGTGCAAGAACGTCCTGAACCAGAGCCTAACGTGGCTGTTCTACAACTTCAATCCCTCGAGCGCCGAGTCCCTTCCCGCGTGTCGCGAACCCATCTCCATACACCATCCAACAATCCACCCCATCACACCCGTTGCAACCAAACTCCCCAATATCTTAGTACCCAACATGACGGTAGCCGACCTCCCAAATGTCTACACCCAGGACGCGTCCCTCGCCCTCCTCGAGTACCTGCACCTGCTCAGTCTCGGCTCCCCACGCATTCAGGCGGCAGACCGCATCGACCCCTTCCTATCGCGGTATGAGGTGCCCGATTTTGGGAATGGCGTGATGGAGAAGGATATGGTGTGCGTGAGGTGGAGGGGTTTCATATCGCCGCTGTTCGTCAGGGAAGTTTATTTAATGGTCAGGAAGGAGGGGCTCAAGGTTGCGAAAGAGGAGCAGGATGGCCAGGGGGGAACGGGGAGCCTGGAGGAGGGGAGGTGGGTTGCGATGACGGTGAAGTCGTTTGAAGGGTTTGGGAGCGGGTTTAGTGTTGTGCAGTTTGCAGGGAAGGAGACATTGAGCTGGGAGTTTGACTGAGTGTGATAAGAGAAACAATAGGGAGGGACTCTCCAATATCACGGTCACAATGATCCAGTAAAGGTAGAAAAGTGCGGTGGATAGGTAGGCCTATCCAACTCGTTACTCCATTCCACCGCCCATGCAGATTGGACCGAGTTCTCAAGAATACATCAACTTACCCGAAATTGAAGGACAAGAGGGAGGGATTCGCTCGTCCGCCGAGGAGCGATGAACAAGAAATCCTTAATCCGTTCAATTCACTCTTCGCCCTATTGATCTTACTTTCCATACTCTCTATGTCCTCCCCTGTCTTTGTTAGCGTCTTATCGATCCACTAGATGTGCTCTTCGATCTGCATCTCTTCCTCCTCACTCCGGGATTTGTCGAGCTGTTGCATGCCGACCTTCTAGCTGCTATGGTGTGGAACGCCCAATCCTTGAGGTGTGCTTGGACAATTTCGAGTGGCGTAGACAAGTGTTGGACAATGGGCAGGTTCATGATGTGCTGAGCCATTTCTACCGCTTCCGCTTCCGTATTCCCCAGGCTCAGCTGGATTTCTAGAGGATCCTCGCCTTCTTGTATATTTTACATGCTTCCACAATCAGAGCTTCCAAGATGGGAGTAAACAGGAAGTCAGTAGCTTTTAGCTTGGGAAAAGACTCTACCAATTTGGTACAATTAGCATCTATTGCTGAGTCGGGATCTTCAAATTCCGAGACTCGCGCTAAGCTAACCTTCACCAGCGCCTTCATCAGATCTTTATAATATACTGGCTTCTAGTCTCTGACATTACACAGAAGCCCCAAGTGCAGTTCATGGCTGTTGACCTACTCTAGGCTCGCTTCGTCGTGGCTTTTCTGAGTTTTCTCTATTAACGGTGGAATATATATATATATATATATAAGAGTGAGGGGCTGTTGCTTGCGCGAGGCAGCTTCCTTGACTTGCTTAGTGGAGGAGACAGAGGATAATTGCGTTTGCCTAACATTGTGGTTCAGAATAAGATGCTTTCCAGACCGGCCAGTGGCCGCTTTCACGGCATACGCTAGGTCTTTGTGAGCTTCGTCGACGTCGGTATCGGCGGGTGTCCAACAGCCGGGCGCAGACATAGAATTGCGGATGAGAGTTGTGAGGAGTTCTATCATAGCAATGGGTAATGGGATCATACTGACAACGTCCTGGACCTATGTACTTTGAACAATAGCGTCAGCGAGTTTTTACTGTTTGGTCGAGGTACGGCTTTGTTAGACAGGAAACACTGAATATCATGTACAGGAAGCAGAGCCTCATATATATCTGCTATGCGCATGCTCGATTGCTCCAGCTGATAAGTTCTGGTATGACGCAGAACGCATGAGTGCGTCTAGTTTATTTCTATACTGGAATATAAATAATTACATCATTACCGATCATATTAATCGCAGCAGTATTGCCGGCTACCTCCCTGGCCTGAAGGAGCTCCGCTTGTGCCATGGAGACGCAGAAACCGAAGGGGAGAAGATAAGCCTCTAGCGCAATGATATAACTTGTTTTTGAACGCTTGTCTGAGCTTCTGGAACACGCGAGGAAACACTAAGATAGGGTTCGCATTCTATGCTGGTGCAATACAGGTGGCTTGTACGCAGCTAATCGACTCTAAGGAGGTGGAGGATATGAAGGAGAAGGCGGCCGTTGGAGACATGGTAAAAATTTTTTAATAGGCTTGTGGATAAAACGAAGAAGAATATGGAAGGGTGGATCAGGGATGGTAGGAACGCAGCGAATAGATAGGAAACCGTTTTTAACCACGATCGCAAGAACGGGTTAGTCCTTCGTGTCTCTTCAAGGCCTCAAGCTTACAGCTTCTCATTTCTTCATATCATTTCTCCTCCACTGCGGTGCAGTTCTAGAAAGGGGACCGTAAAAACTCCTGCTAAAAACGTTCAGCCTTTTACGACATGCCGTGGCCCTTTTTGATGTTGATGTCCAGATCAAATTGGCTTATCCTCTATCAGATTGACACCGTCCCACAATGGGCCCCCGGGGTACGTGAAGTTGTCGTCGATCTTCTTCAGTTGGTACATGTCCAATGATGTCGTCATTCCTGGTCCAAAGTCAGCGTTTTGTCCATTCATCCCGACCTCACAACCTCAACTCAAGGGAAAAAAAAAGGACGACAACTCACCCGGCTGGTCTGGCCTATAAATCTCTGGAATCTTGACTCCCGTCGGCAGCGTCCCCTTAACCTCACTCTCGACCTCAATCTGCACACAACTCGGATACAACTGACTCGAATTATGCCCCACGCCCTCATAATAAAAGTCTGACCATACAATATCAACCCTCATGAGGTACTGCCCTGCAGGTGTCTGTTTGGGAAGTTGGAAGATAAAGTGTGGGGGTTGCATTTGGTAGTTGTAGGGTAGCCAGTTCACGGGCTGTGTGGGATCGGAATGGTTGGACGAGAGGCCCAGAGTGTGAATCTTGACCCATTCTCCTGACCCGTCGTACGACGTGAGGGGGGTCCCCGGGGGTGGGGATGAGAGGTGCACGAGTAAGGGACCGGGGTGGTTTATATCCTATATTTGTTGTCATAAGCATGGCCTCACTTCCCTTCTTCCCCTCCTTGGGAAAGTGTATAGCGTACTTGCAGATATTTCGGATGACACGTCCCCCGATTATCTGGACACCCATACCACTGGTTGTCTTCCCAGTACTGGGGCTCCATGCGCTGGTGCGCCATCTCGATCGTGTCCCCGGCTTTCACCTTTAGGGTTTCTGTGGAGGGCGCGTGCGCCATGTTGTCGCGGCCGCATCGTACTGAGTTGGGGTGGTCGGACGCGTAGGTAGGAAAGTGGTATCCCCGGATGTTTTGGGACGGGTCTGATTGCCCTGGCGTCGAGTCTTCGGTGTATGGCTCGGTTTTGTTGCTAGGTGTGTGAGTTTTGGGGTTGAGCGTGATGGGAAGAGGAAGAAGAGATGGAGTTGGAAATGGGGAAGTACCGAATGAAGCGTGTTGGGGCTTGCCATTCGCTATTTAGGGCTATGCGGACGAATGTGACTTGTGGAATTTGTTAGAACGATGTCCGTTCAAGATATTGAAAGGGGGTAGATGTACAGTGGCTCTGTGCCAGAGGGATGGTAGCTGCGAGAGCAGCGATAAACAACAAGGAAGTCATTTTTTAAAATATATATATAAATGTATCAGATTCAGAAGAAGCTAACCGTTATTCATGATGAGAGAGGTACCAAGCCTCCTTTATGTATCCATCGTGCCGCACTTCATCAATATACTACTCTATAATTCTTCCTAATTGCACGCTCATGTGTCCTACATCTGGTATTGTAGACACACTTTCAAAATTTCCCGGGAGGTCAGATGAGTCTGCTATTTATCCTGAGCCGCAAGGAGACATACTCACATTTGCATCTGTCATGGACGCCCAAGTCTGAGAGGTTGGGGAACTAGAGGGGAATTATATTAGTATATTATCCAAAGAAATTAGGCAGAGACATGCAGCAAGTAATCTAAAAAGGCCAGACACAGAACAATAGAATGAGGAGAAATTTTGCTTCGTTTCACGCGCGAAACGCTGATTTAGCCTGATGCCTACACCCCAATATATACTTTGGCATCTTCACCATCAATGAGGATTTAGCAACGCAACCTTTTTCCGTGTTGCCCTCGATTGTATTTTGGTTGAGCTGCCCTGTCTGAGATCGATATTTGAATAATAACGGAAAGTCATCTGTCGGTGTTGGATGTTGATGTTTCGATCATAAGCTGCGGTCTTCGTTTTTCGGAAGGGTTGCTCGAAGTGGTATCATTGTACGCGTCAGCATAGCGGAGTGTCGGGTGAGAATGTTGGTCAATTTTGATCAAACAGTGTCCTCGGTGGCAAACATTTGTCCATATCTTTGGTCGGTGAAACAGTGTCGGAAAGGTGAAAATGAAAGGGAGTTGCGAACAACTAACATGAGATGAGGATGAAATATGAAGGAGCAACAGATACGTGTAACGTACCCTTGTCGGGTAGGTGATGTGAGTGTGGAAGAAAATTTGACGAACGACGAGTGTAAGGTGAGCGGCAAACAGCGGAGCAAACACGAAGACCTCAGGATCCAAAATCCTACAGAAGTCTCAACATGAAACACAAAACTCACCACACATCAGAGATCGGCTAAGTCTTCCGGATGATCAGAGCTAGAACCCTTCTGGGCGCGGATCGACATCGCTTGCTAAATATAAGCACAACCCCAAAGGAGACAACCACTCAACTCCAAACGCACAGCCCTCACAACATGTACCCTCTCTTTTTTACTCGACCTAACAGACCTGCATGCTGTGGATTTTCTCGCTTCTCTCGCCCGATACTCGGCTTGTTTTGCGAGCCGCTGGGTGCAGATACGAGCGTGAGTTGGATAGGTTGGATGCTGCTCGCGTAGTTTGGCAAGGAGTTTGGATGCATTCTATGCATTGGATGCGAGGCTTTCCTCAAGACTCGGCTCAGCTGCGTAGCTCTAGGCTACCAAACCTGAGATACAGAGGTAGATGTTGAGGCTTATCAATCCCAGCGACGGAGCTGAGGCCACTCGACATACTAGATCTGTGAGCCCTTCCAAAGCTGTTCGAGCTCAACAAAACTCAGTTGAGAGGGCTGCTCCGCGCCCGTGGGTATCAGGGCGCGAGCGGAGTCGTTCGCGAGCTAGCCATCATGAAGCAGTGACTAAAAGGCGGGAAGAGACGATAGCGCCCGTAGCGTCGCCGTGGACCATTGCGCCATAGTGGCTTTTTTTCGGAGTTCGAGAGGTGTGCCTGCCACACGAGGGATGCGATTGTTATCGTGCCCCGCCTTGGTTTGGATGTCGAGGTCGAGAAGCCACCGGGGCCAGCTTGGCTTGGATGTTGGAAGGTACAGGTCGGTGCTGAGGACCCGCGTGATCGTCGAGCTGGATGTCAAGGCTGGTTGATGGCATGAATGTGGTCTGTGGGTTTGTGGGTGTGGACGCACGGCGGCTGTGAAGGGGCCAGGGCGAGGTTCTCGAGGTTCGGTTGGCCTAGTTTTGCCCTTGCATGGGTGGGCGGGGAAAGGATGATGTGGCGCAGGGCTTCTTTCGACGACGCCGTGATGTCTGCTGTGGTCGCTACCTGAAATTTCCGACGCCGTGTGAGGTATATTGATTCTGCAGGTGCTAATAGGTCGTGCAACTTGACTGCCGATTGGAAAATTGATATCCACGGCATGACGTCTTGACACAGTGTTGACAGCTTGGCCATGCAAGTGAGATCATTCCCCTCTTTAGAGCTATGGGTAGCTTCGCACCACGGTTCGTTTAGGGGTAGGAGCTTCTTCATAGCACGCGATCGTATCTGATTTGTAAATTTCACAATGCACAGGAGGATAATGCTCGAAACACGATCAATTCAATAATGGAAATCGGGATATAGATGCGAGACTATGAATGCAAGACCAACGCCAAAACCTCAACCAGAAACCTAAGGAGATACCACGGCAGTGTCCTAATCCGGGCGTAGAAAACGCTGGCACTGCGTGATGTAAAGAAAAAGACCATGTTAGGAGAAGAACTAAACCCTTCCGGAGCCGACATGACCACCAAGCGCCCTGCAGGCAGTGACGGATGCACTAGGAGTTGTAGTGGTCGTACGAGTCCAGGTTGCCCGTATCGTTTTAGTCGTTGTGATAGTAGTGTACAAAATCGTACGTCGCGTCTTCGTAATTGGGACAAGCGTAGTAGTGGAGGTCAAGACCCCAGAAAAGATGGTCACTGGGGGCAGTTGCAATGTCGAGGTAGTAGTAACGAATGTAGTTTCCGTGATTGCTGAAGCTGTGATGGTCGTTGTAGTGTTGACAGGAACTGGTGCCGTGCTCGTAAGAGTGGGGGCATCCGGAGCCCGCTCCTCGAGCGGCGCTGCCGGATTGGCCTTTTGATCGCGCTTGAGCTTAGCCGCTTCGAAGCGAAGGCGAGCGTACTCAACGTCAACAGGACGATCGACCTTCCTCGCGTATCGGTGGTATTTTGGTAGTGCTTTGGTCGGCGTAGCCAGTGCTGCCGGGTGGACAAGAGTTGGGTGATACGTGCATGGCTTGTCGGGTCGACCTGGCTTGGTTGGAAGAGTACAGCTGGCCGTGACCGTCTTTGTAGTGATACTGAGTTCTTTGGTCCAGGAAATTTTTGATTTGGTGTAGGTCAAAGTACTAGTTGTGGTCACAGGCTTCGGCGTTATTGTCTTGATCCGAGTCGCAGTGGCAACGGTCGTAGTGGCCGTTGGGAGGAGCGTGGTAGTATTTGTTACAGTGGAAGTTGAAGTTGAAATTGGTGTAGTAGTAATGCTGAAAGTGACCGTGGGCGTAACTGTGATTGTCGCTTGTGGGCCGCAATCCAAATACAGATCTGGTAATGGGGTTAGACTCCAGAAGTTGGAATATTACATGTTGCCGACGGTAAGGAGAACAAGAGGGTGACTCTAGGCAGATACAGCAGGGCGTAGTATGGCAAGATTGATCATTTTGCCCTCTGTCGGGATCTGTCCCCGGAGATGACAACATATAGTAGAAGATGCGAAACTTACCTCGTTCCCACGCGAAGGGGTTTCCATCACCGTTGTTTCCCAAGACGATGATGATCCAATCCCCTGATATCATCTGGCTTTTGAGAACGGGACATGTCGACAAAACCGGAGTGTTGTCTGGCGTAGTGTCCAATTCGGAACAGAATTGCTCATCCCCGTTTGGGTCAACAAGCAGAACCTAGAAATATTAGATTGAAGTTGAGTGGAAGGTATTACCCAAATTGACTGACCTCTGCTTTGCCTTGATTGCACCCTTTGAAAGTAGAGACACACGTGAATGGATCCTGCGAAAGCGTGTTGATGAAGTAACTCTCGTCATCGAGAAAGTCAACTCCGAAAGAGTAGCATGTTGAGTTCTCAGAGGCAACAGCTAGCGAGAGTAAGGCAGCAGAGGCCGACAAAGAAATGAAGCGAGAGGAAAACATGGTTGAAGTTTAGGGATGGTCAGAGAGCGATGCTGCAGAGGGCAGGCGACAGATGACTCTTTTGTATGCCATATTGATGGAGCTGAGAGTGTTCCCACTCTATCATGGTGTTCCTGACCCGATCTTGGATGGAACAGGGTCTTGGTCAGATGGCTTAGACGAACATGCAAAAGGACGATTCGGACAAGGCCACCACGAGCCGAGACGCAGGCAGATGGGGGTATCAGACCATCGAGATGCTAAGCCCATCGTGTGAGCTATCTAGCTCTGACTCGGATCCGCGCCACTTGAAGTGTACACGAGAATACTGCGCAGCAAGACATGTGGATTCCTGAGGACTGCAGGTCAAGATTGGGCTGCGTCAGGACCATGCGGCCTAGATACTGGCCAGAGTCGCTAACTGCTACGTATGTGCTTGGTCAATGCATACCCTGTCGTAAATTGCACACGATTCGGAGATACAAACAACATGTATGTCTAGCATTTGGCAATGTGAGGACAGCCAGGACAGAATTTACGGTGATGGTGCTCGGATGTGGAGCCAATCAGCGCATATGGACCCCTGGCGGCTCGGCTGCAACCTTGTCGTCCATTTATAGCCCAGTGCTGCGTCGTTCGCTCTCTCCCCTCGTCCGTCATACCGCGCCCGCATGCACTCGCAGCCTATCTGACCCGGCGAATACTTCAATGTCCTCTCGTCTAGGTTGATTGGATGCCGCGTCTCAGCAACCCCGATCAGCCCCCAATAATGTTGCTGACCGGACTCCCGATGATAGCTCCAGTCTACCGTCCTTGAGCGCACCATTGACCGAGTCGAGCCCCACCACTTCTCGTGATCGCTCTACCGGGTTTCCGAGAACCTGTATTGGGCTCTGCTTCGCTGTCACACTATCGGCAGGGGTCTCAGATGTGGTGCTCGTACGCACCACCCTCTTGGGTTGATAGCTTGCTATCAACAACCTGGGTGGAGCTACAAGCTATACGGCATGAGCAATGCAACACGCCATGCTATCTTCAACCCGACGGAAGATCGCGCAACATGGCAGAAATACGGATATCTCGGACCCCACTTGGCAGCCGCTCACCTGTCTCCGAGGCACTCGTACGTATTGTGCGCGTCTTTAGACGAAACACATCTTGCTCAGCAACACATATTCCGCAACAACTTCAAGCAAGAAGCGAAATATAAGGAGTACGATGCCTTGGAGTCATGTTCCTGAGATGGCTATCTCCGTCCATGTTTCTATTTGTTTCAGTATCAAGTGCCGACTGTCAGGTACGATCGATTGATGACCATGGGACCAGGAATTCCGAAGGCCGTGTCGAGACATTGATTATCGGCCAAGACTCAACATTTGGGCTCTTCGTCGAGAAAACGCCCGAAAATTCTAATTTTGGTTGCCAGTTTCTTGCGTTGTTGTGTGCCCCACAATCTTAGGCTTCGATGGGTAGGCCAAGCCCATACGTACTCTCTTCGTTCCCTTGTGTCCTCGTATAAGGGTGTGGGTCCAATAAGCCTCATTCTCTTCAATGTCTATTACCTGTTGTCAGGTCCGAGCGGAATAGCAGGGGTATCTCTGGGCAGATCTCTGGGTGTAAAAATCCTTTTAGTGGATACAGTAGGGCTTAGTAGGTAAGGTTGACCCTGTTACACCCTGCCCGTATCTACTTGCTACCTGGTTATTTTCCTTAGACGTGACCATTTGTCGTATTTGGCCACGGCCAACTCAGAACCTTGATACTGCTACTGCAGTGATATGCGGCTGTCATGGTGGAATCTCGGGTGGTCTAGCTGTATCAATTCGTTTAGTTCGTATGGTCACGCCCGGCCGAACTTCTTAGGCAGCTAGCGATTTCCTTAAGGCATCCAGCGTAAGACTCTCACTGACGGACACGTCATAACTGGTAGGGTTAGGTTCACCTTTCTACACTTCTACTAACTACCTAAAAAGTCCGTTAGGAGTGACAAGATAGGTTTTTGAACCCACAAGTACTATTACATTAGTTTAAGCGTCCTCAGTTCATACTTCAAGGTACTCTGCATACTGCGGCTATGCGCTATGTGCAATCTGACATGAATCTTGCAGGGGGGTACGTCTGGGACCAGGGTCCCAAACACCCTCACTCGCTTCGGCTACCGTATCTGATGAACCACAAGGCTGAGCATTGATCAGAAAGAGTTTCCCCAGATCTTTGCGCATGGATGGCCAAGAATCACAGCCCATCAGCTCAACAGCGGACTTTGATCATCACCTTGCCCTGCTTTTCCTGCAGCTGCCGGCACTTGAAAACGCATGTCAGCATCGACCCCAAGGCCTCAGCTCACTCTGGTCTCTACGCCACCTTGCTGTGCGTAAGACTCAAAAAATATCCGCCTCCATCAAACTGGAACAACAGTGGACGTGGCGAACACAAAGGCTTGCTCGTTCTGACCGGATGATAGACACCGCATTTTCTGGGGCTACGAAAACGAAAGGTTCGCCTAACGATGTGCTAATTCTCGCCTGTGTGGAGTGAGAAGTTACGAAATGTCTCTCCCTAGCTGCAGCGAGGCTTGCATCCTAGCTGGTTACCTGTCAATGCCACTCCCTCAGGTACGGCCAGCGGGGCGTCTCGTAACTAGGCCCTCTTGTGATTTGATCTTGGAGGAACATCATATATATCTGCCGTCTATGGTTCGGTCCTGATTCATTCTCATGTGTGTCAGTTCCAGACTCGGCATTCGTCATTGATTTGAGAAGATACACTTATATCCTATTTTCACCGCTCTCAACAGGGCATCATCTCATCAATCATATCCTCAATCTTCCACAATCATGTTGCTCCACACCCTAGCCTATTGGCTATCTTTTAGCTCACTCGCCGTTGCTGGTACCGTTCCACGCCGTGCCTTTCATCTCAACCCTTCACCTGTTGTTGCTGAAAGACAGGCTCCCACTTCTACACAACCCCCAGATGGTCAATGTACCAACGGACCTCGGACGAGAGGCTGCTGGAGCAGTGGCTTCAGCATCGCAACTGACTTCGATGCAAAAGCCCCTCCTGCTGGGAAGGTGGTTACAGTACGTCTCTCTTCGTCACAACTTGATTGGTTGTTAATTTGATGTAGTATAATTTGGAAATCACCAATACGACGCTGAATCCTGATGGACACGGTGACAGACTGGCTATGGTAAGTTCTGACAAATGCATTCCATATGCTATCACCTCCGATGAGAACTCGCAAGACGGTCAAGACCTTTATTGCAAAGATGCCACTGCTGTTCTCATCGATTGTGACAATACCTAGTCATTTAGGGGCAAGCTGACACTACATAGCTTATCAACGGCCAATATCCTGGTCCGGTCATTCGAGGTTTGTTTCACGCTCATATCACCATTGCACCATTGACTAACTTTCAAAAGCGTCATGGGGAGACACATTAGTCATCAACGGTAAGATGTCTTCATTCCATATACACTCTCTTTTGTCTGACATTCAGCAGTCAAGAACTCCTTGGAGAACAACGGCACCGGGATTCACTGGCATGGTATTCGACAATTGGGCTCAGTTCAAAATGACGGAGTACCTGGAGTAACGGGTATGGACCAAAGCCTGTATTTTCACCCAGAAAGTTGCTAATGTCGTGTAGAGTGCCCAATTGCTCCAGGAAAGAGCCGTCAATACCGCTTCAAATGTACCCAATTTGGAACTACCTGGTATCACTCTCATTGGTCCTCGCAGTACGCAGAGGGCGTTGTGGGCACTCTCATCATTGTAAGTCTACACACTATATACCTCCTTTTGAAATTAGAATTAGACCACATCACTGACATACAACAGGATGGCCCAGCGACAGCAAACTACGACGAGGATCTTGGAACTCTACCACTCACTGATTGGTACTACAGGCCAGGATTCGAACTGAATGAGCAGGCACAGCACTCTAAGACGGGACCACCTGAACCTGACAATATCCTTATCAATGGAACTCATATCAACGCCAGTGGTGGTGGGAAGTATTTCAATATGACAGTGACAAAGGTATGTCAAGAGCGTTTAATTTTAAGGACCAAGGCTGATAATCTACATAGGGCAAGAAATACAGAATCCGGCTCATCAATACATCTGTCGACTCTGTGTTCTCAGTCTCAATTGATCAACATCCTTTCACAGTCATTACTTCTGACTTTGTATGTCTTTTTTGTTCTCTTGTCATCCAGACCGGTCCTAATCCTCCCAGGTCCCAATCCAGCCCTACGTCACCGACCAAATCACCATGAATATCGGTACGTCCTAATCCCCAGCACACCACCCAAAAGCCTTCACTAACCCACCCCCAGGCCAACGCTACGACGTAATAATCAATGCCAACCAATCCGGCCACAACTACTGGCTACGCATTAGCCCCGGCTGCGGCAAGAACAAGATCCAAGACTCCGGCCTCCCCCTCGGCGCCATCCTGCACTATTCTGGCACCCCCGAGGATATCCCAGCCTCTACCGGCGTCACAATGCGCACGACCTGCGTCGATGAAACAAATCTTGTACCCTATGTCGTCAACCAAGTCCCCCGCTCCGTTGTCCCAGCCGCAAACGAACTCGCGCTCAATAACTTCGTCGACAACACCCAGAACTCCTTATTCCGCTGGACGCTCAACGGATCTACTCAAATTGTGAACTGGCAGACTCCCTCCCTGAAAACCACTCTGCAAGGAAAGAGTGATTACGGGAATAACTCGAATATTCACGAGATGAAGACTCCAAATGGGTGGTATCTGTGGTGGGTCCAGACTACGACTGCGGTGGCACTGCCGCATCCTATTCATTTGCACGGTCATGATTTTTACATTTTGAAGAAGGGAAATGGGATCTGGGATCAGACGACCGATGGCTTGAACTTTGATAATCCGACGAGGCGGGATACGACGACGATGCCGGCGGGTGGGTTCTTGCTTTTGGCGTTTCCGGCGGATAATCCGGGGCATTGGGTGCGTTGAATATCCCTTTTCTTATCACGTTCCCTTCCCTTCTAGGCCTCAACTTCGTTTAGAGTATGGGATGCTAACGCGCTTGCTGCAGGTAATGCATTGCCACATAGCCTGGCACGCAGCCCAAGGGCTCAGCGTGCAATTCCTCGAGCGCAGAGACGAGATCCAGGGCAGTATTGGAAGCGTGGATGTGTTCAACCAGGGCTGCAAGGAGTGGAATGATTATTGGGTGCCCGGGAACCATCCGTATAACCAGACGGACTCAGGGTTGAGACGGTAGTAGTTCGAGGGGGGTTTTTTTTTTGGGATTCCTGGAGAGGTTACTTGTGGGATGATGGGATGGCGTTTTGCATTGGGGCATTGGACTGGCGTTTTGGGTTTTGAGCTTTAACGTACACGCCTTGATGGTGGTGTGTCTTCCGTAGTCTCCATACCTGGAATACGAGCTTTCCTGCTTTTAAATATGATACTACTGATATAGCGAAGATCGATAGCTTGATCCTCGGATTTCGAAAGCAGGCCGGCCTTATAGCGCCGTTTACTATATCCGCTACAATTCAATACAAAGCCCACTGTGGCGGATACAACGGGGTAATGTAACGCGTGATTAATTCTTTTGACCTTTGGCTAGAACGGAGTGCATGTTCCGCCGTGGATCAAAGCTTATACTTTCTCTGCAAGTCGTCCTCAGCCCTGACATGTCAACCACCATGGCATCCACAACGCATTTAAGAAAGACCAGTCTAGAAATGAAGCATCTATTTCGACTTTTAGAACCCTTAGTTTTTCAGCCCCGCTCAAAGAGTCAGATGCTATGATTTGCAATGCACTATGAAATATCTCCTCAGAGGCGACGACGCTATGTCGCATACTCTACAGATCCCATGTACAAAAACATATACCACGCAAACAGACCAACCCATGACACACTGTACCCACTAGCACGTTACACGAGATGCGGGTCGGCATTTAGTTCTTCTGGAACACTGAAGACTCTGGCCACTTCTTCGCGGCAGCTTCCCTGTACGCGTCTTGTATCTTTTCATCACTCTTCCATTCATCAAAATACGTCAGACCCGCAAGGCCCTGTTCAAAAGTTATGGAGGGATGATCGAGCAACTTCTTCAGATCTGCTTCGCTTTCGGATTTTGAGTTGTTGTCGAGTAGGATGCGGACATTGTATGAAGACTGCAGATGCGATGGGCTGTCCGAGTGCTTTTGTGAGTATTCGTCGTTGAACCTTTTGAGATCAGTGTCGGCGGGGATAAAGGCGAGCTGAGATTTGAGGACTTCTGAGACCTTAGGTGGGAGATCTTTGAAGTTGTTCACTGGCAGGAATTGTTAGTCTGTTGAGCGATGAAGTTTGAATAGTGGCGACTTACCAGCTTGACGGAAGCGGATCGCTTGTTCGTGAACTTTAGGGTCTTCAGCGTTGATTGCTTGGGCGGCGAGCAGGCTCTTGAGAGCAAGCAGATACTTCTCTGTCGACCGGTTAGTACACGTTGAAACACGTTTTGCTAATGAACATACTTCTCCTAAAGTGAACCTCAAACCCAAGATTCTGTGCTTCAATGTTCTTCGGGGTGAACTCAAGTAACGGCGTGAGGAACTTCAACGATGCTTCTAACGGCTCTTTGGTCTGAATGAGTAGGAGGCCCTTCGGATCAGGGTCTTCCTTCTTAGGTTCCCCATCAGCTCCCGTCGCATTCGCCTTCTTAGCAGCTGCAAGTTTCTTCTCAGCCTCGGCCTTTTCCAGCTTCTCCTGCTCCTTCTTCGCCTTCTGCTTCGCCTTCTTGCGTTCTGCAGCGTCCATCTTGTCGGAGCCGGCCGGGTTAGGGCTCCCAAGGTCAGGATTATCCGCCAGCGCTAGATAGATCTTCACCGCGGATATCGCTGCCCTCGTAAAGAATGGGTGGTCTCGAAGGTGATCCTCCCATCTCACCATTTCAATGTAAGCCCGTATCTGACCTTTCCGCAGTGAGAAGCTGTGGAAGTCGAATTGGTCGTCGTGCCATATTTCGAAAATGTCAGCGACGGAGGTGAACCGCTTTAACGCAAGGCCTAGATTGCGTTGCCGTAGGTAGGCCTCGCCATCTTCTGTGATGTACCACATACATTGCATATCGTGCAGATCTCCGAGGGGACCTCCAGCCGTCTCATTCCGGGTGAACTTGCTCATTGTTTCGAGGGCTGCCTCGTTCTGGTTGTCGCGGAGTTGGTATTCGGCGCATTTGGTGTTGATGTACCGGTCTTTCCCATCGAGCTCCCGTGCGTGACACATTATCTCCGACGCTTTCTTTGTGTTCCCGTAGTGCTTGTATATTCGCGCCTTGGCCTGGGTGTAGTCCACCGATTTCGGGTTTGATTCAATCAACATGTTGACGTATGTCAATGCTTTCTCCAGATCCCGGCTCAGACGGTAATTGTAATGTTGTGCAAGGAAGTACTGGACAGCCTCTTCGAAGCGTTTCGGATTATCGCCGTTGACCTCACCTGATGCAGATCCGTTTGAATGTTCCTCTGACAAATATCCAAGTACCAATTCCTCAATTATTGCCTTCTTGTCGGGGTCCGAGTACAGAGCCTTGACGTTCGGGAAGGTCGAGGGAACACCCTTGTTCAGCATCCGTCGAAGGTATTTGTCGGCTTCGGTCTTGAATGCGTCACCTGTTTTTTTGTCAGTTCTCATCCTCAGCACAGGAAAAGTGCACTGACCTTGCAAGAAGTCCAGAGGTATCCGCCTTGCAGCATCGAGACGATCGCTTTTACTGGCAAGGTTCTTGTATAACTCCAACAGCTTCTCGTGATCTGCCTCATCTGATTTGTCTAAACCGAGAGCTTTCTCTAGCCCTTCGTAGTATGCCCGGTATTCGCTATTCCTATCCAGGAGAGTCTTGTATGCATGTACCGCCTCCTCCTTCCTCCCCAAATCTAAGAGGTATTTGGCACGCATTTCCAATACGGAGGTCTTGTCCAAGTTGCCCGTCAGGATCTCGTCTAGGTGCTTCAAAGCCCTTTCTGTAGCCCCAGACTCGGCTATTATTGTGTTCTTGTACAGGACCGCTTCCGAGTGCTCGAGGTCCGTTTTCGGGGGCGGCTGTTTCAGAGTCTCTTCGTAGGTGTTGAGGATGTGCTCTGCCGATTTGTAGTTCCCGGCGAGATGGTATGCTACTGCCAACGCTGTCCAATTCTGTCTCACTTGTGGCCGTTGATTCAGCATCTTGCTTCGGCTGTCAATGTAGCCCTCGTAGTCCCGCATCTGTGCCTGGAGAAGGGCCAAGTCGCGGAGGATGTTCTGCGAGTCCGGCTCTATCCTAAGAGCAAATTTATATGCCTTAATTGCCTCCTCGTAGTTCTTCACGGACCGCCAGAGGAGGCCGTAGACATGCCAGCAGACATGCGACTTCATGTCATTTTTGAGAGCGACCTTGGCGAGGGCAAAGGCTTCATCGGGCAGGCCTTGGGAGTTGAGGATGAGGGCCTTCATGGCCTGCGTGTCGCCATGGTTGGGGACCTTGCGCAGAACCTGGTCTGCGGCTTTGAGACCTGGTGCGTGTTAGAGAGATCGACTGCCGGTAGGGAAGAGCAAGCTGTACCCTTCTTGTATTGCTTGGACTCATAGAACTTGACCACAGAGCGGAAAAGGTGGTTTTCTTTTGTACCCAATGGCTGCATCTTGGCGATTGTGCTCTGGGTCAGTGGTGGAGGTTGGCAGTTTTGCGCCTATGCGGTTAGAATTACGTGGGCCGATCGCGGTTGGAGATAACCAAGCTGGGGTTAGGTGACTGAGGGCGGAGTTCGAATATTTATGTGAAAGCAGAAATCATTTCGAGCTAGATATCATATAAACTTTTCCCTTTCGACTGTGGTGCGCTTCCAGAGCTGCGCGACGTTGCGGGGAGCTGTGAATTTCGGCGGTCGAGGGTTTTGCCGAAGTTTATCCATGGTGCACGTGCCCTTAACCTTTACCTGAACACTCCATCCAAGCGACTACCGGCACACTTCTAGCAAGATCCATTCAGGCACGCGCATTTTACCGAGCTCCATGTCAATAATAGTGCTACTCCCAGATCATTAGAATGTGACCTCGGCGAAGGGGCCAGCCCCAGTGTATTCAGGCCCAGCAATCCACGATCCTACAATGATGGAAACACATAATGTGCGAATGTGACCGGTTTTCTTACAGCACTCCATATGATATGCAATTCTTAGGCATGGGTAATAGAAAGAGTCGCACCAAATCATTTCCTCGGTTATATACCTGTTCAGTCTATTGGAGTCCATCAAGTTAATATATTTAGTAGCCTGTGTGCCGGTGTATATTGACGTTCTATCACAGCCTCGCACTATCGTTGTATCTCAACACTGTCACCTTGTGCATCCAACTCGCGAATTATTTATAGAATAATTGTGTATAAGTATTGGGAGGATCTCTTCACGTTTTTCACAAATCAATTCTCAGATTCTATCTAAAGCCATCGACTGCATCATGACTCCTCTCACCCTCTTCCTCCTCCTCACTCCCTTCCTCACTAGTACCACCGCCCAAGCCACCACTCCACCGTCAAATTCCACCTCCCCTATGGAATTTCGCCTCCTCCGCTGCGACAACCATCTGACACAATACGGGCCCTACTACGCCGACCCCTCGCACTCGACCAACGTGACCTGGAACCAAATCGCTCTCTTCACGCAGGGCATTCTTCCCGGTGGCTCTCCCGCCCCTCTCAGTACGTAGCTCCAATTTATAACTTCCAAGCTCTACTGCAAAGTATGCCAAAGACACTACGTACATAATTGATGAAGGCGTACTAAATCCTTGACCTTTTCACACCTTCGCTGATCTTGTACCTTATTTGTAGACACCATCTTCCACGCAGTCCCACTATCGGGCATGCCCTACCGCTCCTGGGAGAATTTCACCACGTCCGCATTTTTCTTCCCTAAGGTCGGCCCGCACGGCTGGGCCTCCATCGAGATCCCGCCCAACACGGCAAAAATCGGGGCGAGGGCTGGGAGAGTCGTGTTCGAGGGTGTGGAGTTTAATTGCGCGAAAGTGCCTGGCGGGTTGGTGGATGAGGGGAAGACTGGGTGTGAAGGAGAGTACGAGTTTTGTGCTAGGTATATGTATTGTCAGGATCGATATGTTTGTCGCAGGAAGGAGTACCCAGAGGACGTGGCTTGTGGGAAGAATACTTGCTATCCGGGTTGGCCGGCGGATCTGTGGTGAGAGAGGAAAGGTGGCAAATGAGAAGATGGTGGGAAACGAGGGAGACGAAGGAGATAGGCTGATTGGTTACGGGATAGGTAGGAGAAAGGAGGTAGGGCTGATCGAGGAGGAATTGGGTAGGGAGAGGCTAAACGTGGAGAGAGTCACACTAGCTTTAATGTTGTGACTATAAGCGACCCAAAATCGACCAGTCAAGCAGCCATGCATATCTGCTTTAGTCAAAATTGGCCAACAAAGCCACTGATCAAGGTGAAAAGGTGCATCGTGAATGCATCAGTGCTCCTCGTGTCCTGTAGACCAACATATCGTGCGCACGGATTCGTTACTGAGTCTGATGTGTTTGACAAGGCATGGAGGACAATGCGAATGATTGGGAGGCTAAGTGGCTCAACATCCGCCGTACTTGTGTTGGTTGATGTCAATGTCACTGAGGATGAATGGTCGGTGGCGATGAGGGATGGAGCGATTCAGGTTCTCGATTGCAATAGAAGGGAATGGAAGAGAGGGACGGAATATAACCGGTGACTCCGAGCACCAAGATGTGGTGAGCCACAACCAGTCACTCCACGCCAAGGCACCAGTCTGGTAACAGTCACATTCACGGACCAAGCGAGGAGTCACCGAGCAAGGCTGGAGTCATCAAAGATTGGGAGAAGGCATTATATAAAGCAGTGGACCCCAGAGAACTCAGATACAAGTACTCATGAGCACAGGCTAGAAAACAAACAACAAAAGATCCGCCGACTCGAAAGCCGCGATCCACGCATACAGCCGCTACCAGGAGGAGTCAATCAACCGAAGGAGACTACGCTCCGGCCGGAAATAACAAACAACAGAAAGCGCAGACGAGTCCAAACCACCCAAATATGGGCGGAAGGAAAAGGAAAGGTAAGGTTGACTAACGCAAACAAACAATAGGAAAAGGAAATCGTTTTGCCGAAAGGCATGGCATGGTGAAGGCGTCCTTCACCAGCTCCTGAGGACCACTGAATCGAACCGAACTGAATCGAACAAGAGTAATCATGATCCATTGTAACCTTGAGCAAGCGCGATGCTCTTCCACTTCTCAACTTCAGCCTCAAGCTCCTTTGTTCGCTGCTCAAGCGTCTGAACAAGTTCGAACTTCCTCTGCCGAGAGTCGCGAGCTGCAAGCGTATTGCGAGCACGCTTCAGAGCCACCTTGTCGGTGGGATCAACGGCGATGGGAGGAAGAGGACCCTTGCGACGACGAGGCTTGGTGATGGATGCGTTCATAGCAGGGGAACCGTTGATAGACGACTTTCTCCGGTGCGAGCCATCCAAAATGATAGGCGAGTTGGTGCTTGACGAGCTGGACCTTGCCATGGAGTTGCTGCTGACAGTGCGCTCGAGAGCCGGGGCGGCAGGCGCCGCGACCTTGATCTCGTCCTCGGGGAAGAGAGAGAACCAATTATCAGAAGCCATGACAGCGTCGCCCGCATACATGCCGGGAGAGTTGTCATAATTGTCGAGGTAAGGAGATTCGCCAATATCCGGAGAAGTCAAGTTTGTGAATGCCGTCGAAGCGGGGGCAGATCCAAGCGCATCGTTGAAGATGTCCTTGGGAGACACCGTCCGCGTGGACCCGTTGGCTGAGGGGTCGTTGATTGACGTGAACGCGGAGACGGGGATCTCCCAAGGCGACATATCGCCCGAGAACGAGCGGGTGTGCTGGTTGATGCCAGAACCCATGTTCGAATCGAACGAGTTGTTGCTGTTTAGATCTGCGCGATGCGTAAGCTTCAGCTGTGGGCGGTGGCGGGACACGTGTGCCATACCTGCCATGTCTGGGGCGTGGAGTTGTTGCGAGAGGTTATTGCTAGAACTGGAGAACAATGGAACCGGGGGACGTTGATGCTGTAACTGAGGCTGCTGAAATCTGGTGGTGCTTGAGGGTGCAGAATTTGCGTAAAAGTGCTGGCCTTGGTTAAACGAAGGTTGAGGTTGGGGAACGCTCGGCGCACGCTGAGGTCGCTGGGTGACCGGAGCAGGCTGGTCGTAGAGCACGAAGTCCGTCTGAAGAAGCGCGTAGTCGGTAGATGATGGTTGATTCAGTGGTTGCCTGGAGGCGTGGGGAGCTGGTGAAGGGAGCCATGGTGACTGTTGAGAAGCCGTGGTGAACGACGTAAAGTCGATCGTGGTGGTAGTGGGTAGAGAGGAACTAGAGTGGCGCGGGGCTGGACTGTAGTTCAGAGGTTCCTGGGAGGAAGGCTCTGAGGGGTTGGGTGGAGTGGAGATGGGTTGGTATGCGTGGGAACTAATGGTGTCGGCGGGAAGTCGACTGGGGAGGGGCGAAGAGCTTAGAAGGCAGCCATTTTGGTCGATGTCTTGTATGTGTGTGTTAGTGGAGAGAGTAGGGTGGATGAAGGGAAGAAGAAGATCAGGCACCAAGGGCGAGACGAGCCTTTTTGAATAATGGCTGGCTGTGCGCGACGGGCGCCTTGGCGCTCTGTGACTCATTGTCAGGAAGAACTGCAGTCTAACCCTATCGGCGCAAGTGGGCTGTGCATAGGCTCTTTCACTATCTGATTGGGAGCTCGATCCGCGCTCTTTACCCGTTTCGGGGTGTGCAGGCAGGCATGGCCCTGCCAAAAAATAGTGATTCCCCCAGCCGGCTCCTCACAAGTCGACCGCTCCAGCTCTCGTGCGACACGGTCGGCCAAATCCCGCCCAGGGCCTCCAAAATGCTGCGCACACAGCACAGCAGCATTTGTGGTCTTGATACGCATTCGAATCGCATGCGAAATCGCGTTGCGACTCCTCTGGTGCCGACCAAGAGACGCGCGTGCCGCCAGGACGGGTTTGCGCAATCCGCTGGCTGCGCAATGTAATCCGTAATCACCAGCAGATTCAGGCATCCGTTTACCGGTAGGGCGCGCATGGGGAGGCGCCCCAGCTGATACTTTGGGACCGGGGCGCATTACGAGCACTAGCCCCAAGAGCGGAAGCACGACCCAGAATCCCGCCAAACATGAGGGCGGAACGAGCGACCGCGCCCTTTTTTGCCCTCAACGCGCTGCTGCCGTGCAGGGCGTGCTGGCGCCAGAGAGACGCTGGCATCTGCAACGCGCAGCACGGCGACGGCTTCGCATGCCGATCCGGTCGCTGAATTGGCCTACGTGTGCAAAGCTGGCCCCGTTCCCACTGCCAGAGGGTTGCGATGAAACTCTTTTGTTTGCGAACAAGCGGTGAGGTGAAACGGCACGCAGTGTTCCAACTCCCACGTCGCCGGATCGCGATGCGATGAGTCAAACGGGCTCAGCCTGTGGTTGGTGGCCCCAGCATGCACTTGCACCTCAGCCCCAGATTGCAACGCTGCGGCACATCGCCATCCCCTTCTGATCCGGCGGTTCCATTTGGCGAGAGTGGGAAATCTTGGCGCGCACACTGCCTCATCCCACGGTGGAAAAAGGAACTCCATGATACTTCCTCTGCGTCTAGCGCGGGTTGCATGGTTTCGTTATCACTTCACAACGGTATAGAATGGCTTCATGTGTGTCTTGCGAGCTGCCGTTTACGGTTTGTCTTTGGCTACGGCCGCGGAGATCTTAGTGCATGTGCTTGCATGCGATGCTATGGACCTGGCAGCATGTCCTGCATGCTGACGACCGAGCAACACAGGCTTGGTTCTTGGTTCGCGAGACTGTCCAACCATCTCTTCACACTCCGGCTGCTTCTCATCCACAGCGATCTTACCATGTTGAGAACTCGCATTCATTTCTGTATTCATCTTGCTGCTGAATCATCTGCCACACGATCCAGTCGTTGATTGGTCAATATCGATCTCCGCAGACTCGGTATAAAGCCCTCGGAATTCTACTCCAAGAGCAGATGACCCAATTCCGCAAGCACGAACCAAATAAGCCTGGTGGCTGCACAGGAGGCCGTTCTTTCCAACAGCAGCCTGCTGTGGCAGCTGAGAGCATATGCACGCGATCGGAGTAGCATATTCTTCCGAATTCCGACCTTTGTCTTAGTCCGCGCTTCGGCGGGATAAGCGGCTTTATCCGTAGACCTCAAGCATAAGCACTACTTTCGAATATCAATAGATTGCTCTCCCTTTCTGGTCGATCAGACTAGTGCCGGTGATGCGTAACGATTCTTCACACGCCCCGGATGTCAAAATCTTTCGTAGAACACAAGTACTAGGCATAGTTGACGCAGCCCATTCCCGTTCCCGTCGGGAAGGTAGATAACCGTTGAGCTTGGTACCCAGCTCGAGAGTTAGAGAGACTTGTGCTCTGCATCTGTGGGCGAAGGATATGGTGATCGTGATTTATTTACATGCTATAAGCTGCGCCAGTGAATCGAGAGTGCTTCGAATAAAGGGAAGGGGGTTTATGTAATGATGCAAGCCGTATCCAGATGACATATACTCGTGTTTGTTGGTCACCTCAGAACGCTACATGAGCCCATTGAAAGCAAGGATACAGCGCAAGATATGGTTATCCTCCTATCTGGTTTGCATGCCCTGACGTCGGAAGTATCTCTGTTAAACCGTTAGGCTTGCAATTTCCATTGTTTTCAAAGGTGATAAGTTGAATGCAATGGCAAAATGACTTGTGATATTTTGGTGTTCGAGACCTTATAGTAACCCCACAAACCCTATTTTCGAATGGCAGTGCGAAAATCCTGCTCATATTGCTCCGGGTTCCTGTTCAAGGCTGATGAGATGCGGAAATGTGAAGGCATGCGGTGGAAGTATGATAGGGTCCGGAAATATGGATCGAGCGCTTCCAATGGCACCCAGGAAATAGATCAAGCCGATTGGTGCATCTATTCCTCCATTCCGCGGTGCAAGCCATGTGTAAGCTTGTTCACCAAACCCGAGACCAGCGCCAGTCGCACTCTATGAATGAAGGTCCAACGAAGACAAGACACCATGTTTAAGTACGAATGCTTCAAGTTTGGTAGCTTTGCACAACTGATTAAATGCACTCCCTCTGTAGTAAGCACCATAACCGAAAGTGGTGATTGAACAATGACGAATATGGCCTCCGATTCGTGCAAGAAAGCTAGCCATGGCTTTAGTGTCAGTGAATGCGAAGTGATTATTCCCATAAAGCATGGCAGTAGCTTCCCGGTTGATCTCATTATTGACGCAAAGCAGTTTCCCACAGAGGTGGCTCCGATATTACCTTTTTTTCGTTTGGCGTGACGCCTTCGTTGCTTCAATGCGGTTAAATTCCTCTTCCGTGTAAACGCGGTTGGCGTCTATTGTCCTAATAAGCTCTCACGCAACCTTCCCGTCCTTGGAATGGATTGCGACGGCAAATCGAGTGTCCAGGAGGCGCATTCGTGGATTCTATTCTTCAGCTTGGTCGGTAATCTCAGAAACGGGAAGCAAGGCCCGGCGCGAGGGTCCTCGTTGTTCTTGGAATTTGGTCCAGGTTTCCGTGCCGCGGGGTTCCCGCGGATGGGAGACTTTATTGACGGAGTCAGACGCCTAACTTGAGAACGAACCATCGGAGGCTACATCGGCGCCATTTTTGCTAAGAAAGAGCTAGCCCAGGGCTACCTACTGGTACCGTTAGGAGGCGCCGAGGAACTCGATCGCCAGTGGTCAGTTGCGGGTGCGAGGTGTAGGAGCGATGGAGGAGGATTGGGAATAAATGCAGTGTGACAAGACATTGTAAAAGGCCATCGAGTATGCAAAGTTTCACTAGATTGAGTAGACAAAATAATTACAAGAAAAGAAATCCAGGTAGCACATTTCACGATAGCAGTCTATAAAAGGAATCAGCAAGCATTAATGTGTGAAGTTGGAAAATGTAGAGAAAAGATAGCTTATTGCATCTCTTTATCTTTGCTTCGTCGGCGCGAGAAGTATAGAAATGAAATCAACGAGAGTTCTCGTAAAATGACCGCATCCTACGGTAGAGCGGATCCAATGGCAGGTTTAGAATGAAAGGTTTGTGGTTGCTCTCTCCTCAAAATAGAAGGTCGTGTTTCAAGATCCGTAGGCATCGTCGCGGAGAAGTAAATACCGCTAAGAAATCAACTGTCTCCTTAAGTTCGGCAAGGAATGCACTTTGGCCCTGGTCTGTGGCCGACCAACTAGGTATGCTTGTAGCTTGCGTAGGAAGCTTGAGAATCTGAAGAGCTGATATGCTGTTGCCTTTACGAAATCGCACGAGCCATATTGAAGTTCAAATCTCAGCGTATGGCACTGATCGTAGTGATATCTTGATGGGCAAAAAGTTGTACGACTCCCCAGACTTTTCTTTCCGTAACCAACTTCGTGATGTCTTCGTCGCGGGTCGTCAAAACTCCTCGCCATGCGAATTTGACAATGAATTCCCATGCCTGTGAGGCAGTTCTTTTCGCTTGATAATATGTTGGGCCATTGTACATGACCCCTGGGTGTGAACGAATTGGGCACTCTTCGAGATAAAGCCGTTCAGGCTGAGGACGGTCATATCTTTGGAGTACGACATATTTGCCGGATGCGTTCTTCTGGATAACTGTATTCAACCCTAGTTCTTCATCGTTCATCATTGCGTATCCAGCGATCGCAGTAAGAAAGCGGTTCGGATCTTCAATTATATCGAATGGCGTACAGATGTATGCGCCAGACCGATTGAATACCCATAACTGCACTGCAGAGCCACGAACATGGAAGCCATGGAGAAAACACCGCGTAGGTTGGTTGTTGAATCATCTCTAGGCATGCATACAGAAAGTAAACGCTCCTGTCAAGACCTTGTAACGTTTTCTTCGCTGAACTGCCCAATAACTTGGACGCCGGCCCATCCATATTCTTGCTTCTGTTCCTGGGCCCCAGGACGCACTAGGTAGAGAGTCGGGGTGTGACGACAATGCTGAAGCGAAGTGCACAGCGTTGCCAGCTGGGCGATGAGCTCACCCTGAAATTCGGCGCGGAGCCGCAAGCAGTCTGCTGACTTGTCCTAATCCGGCGATTTTTTATGCAGTGCATCGTCCCCGGGGAGGCACAGCGTCCTTCAATCCCACACTGCCTTTGTAAGCGAATCAAGTCGCAGGGAATGTATCACAGGGCAATACACCTGGTCAAGAGATATGACATGCGATACCGTAGATTGTTGGAAAGCGGGGTAGGCAATCCGTTTTATCAGTCAAGAGCTTGCGGGTGTCCAATTATCAAAAATGAAAACCCTCCATAAACAAAGCCTCTTGCTGTCAATAAGTTGGATTGGCGGCCTCTTGAAGAGAACGAACCCGCCAGACGGTCATCGTCAGCGGAGATACGGCATATGCAGTAATAGTAGAGACGGCACTTGGAGAAATGGTTCTCTAAAGGTATAATAATTGGTCTCCCTTGACGCATTCTTTCGTTTTGATCGAATCCACGAGGAAGAGTGACGATACCAATTCCTTACATAATGGTTCCCATCAAAGACACCTTCATTTCATCGTCCATCTACAATACCCTTCCACACATCTCCGATGTGAATCATGCCCCTGATGAGCATGCAGATGACCTGAAAGACCTCCGGGCTCTTCTCCAGAAGTACCAAGTTCCAGCCAGTGTGAGCGTCAGGCTGATCCATAAGCATTACGACACCGAAGATGGAGAGGTCATGGCCTTCAAGCAAGTCCCAATCCCATCCCAAGACGACGTGCTCTCCATGGGACCATTGCTGCCTGTCCAATACCCAAGTCTACGCGGCATCCATTTCTTCGTCGATACAGACGGCTCATTCCAAGCCTACGAATACGCAACCTGCGATGTCCCTGACATGTCCGAATATCAGGCCTTCTTCGCGGAGTTCAGTCATATTGTCGTGAAACGGGGCTTGCAGCGCATCTTTGGGCTGAAATTCGATATCAAGGAAGAGGAAGTGGGCTGGACCGAGTTCGAATTCCCAGCCAAGCGGAGCACCATCATCATCCCGAAGGGGATGCCTGTGCCAGAGGAGGCTGAATACACATTCAACGTTGTCACGGAGTGGGGAAAGAGTGACGACGGTTTCCGCAAGAGGGGTTGTTCTCACTGTTCCCATGGCAGGAAATGCAGACACAGGAAGAATGCATGCGGTGCTGAGATGCAGGCTTGGGAATTTATTCTCGGTGGCCAGAAGATAGATGCAGCATCGCCGGTTTTCCCGATCATGAATGCTGTTGCTGCTGTGTGGTGATACGTCCAGCTTTTTCGGTGGGTGAGACTTGCGAATCGTGAGAGGAGTAGAGATGGGGATCCCTGAGAAGGCGCGTCACGATCCCGACTATCAATTCATCATTTTTGTTACGGCCCTAAACCTCATGTAGTTTAGCCTTTTAGCCTGCTTGAGGTATATAATCCTCTCATTGCCAGTATCTAGCAATCAACGCAGTTTTCCCTACTCTTGAAGTATTGATTGCTTTGAGAATTTTCGCTCTAGACTACCTCTAGCTTCTCAGAATTTGTTTGAGCGTAGCTAGGGTTCCTCAGGCTGAATGAGGAGCAGCTTAGATTTGACTCTTCTATCAATGTGTGGTACAAGGTACTGTGAGCACGAGTATAACATAGTACAGTTGCAGAAACAACCTGTCTTGTTTAGAACACAGCTAATGCACACAGCATAAGACGCCACCCAGCGAGCATACAACCTAGACAAAAGTGAAAGGACGGGAATTGCTGGGACATTGATTCTGGGCAACTTGGGCAGCGACGCTACTATGGAATAGCAGCGTTGAACAGCAGGCATAATGGTCGTACGGCGGTTATGGCAGGCGTTGAGGACGTCGAGGACGTTGGGAGCGTTGGGAAAACATTGAGGGGATTGGGCGCTCGTGCAATAAGGTGACTTGGGATTGTCACATTGGCAACGTTGGAGGCGTGGAAGGCTTGTGGCATGAGCGTGGCAGGGATTGAGGTGTCAAGACGTCGCACTTCACCACAACGCTATGACAACCAAAAGGAACAAATGTTCAATCTCACTGACCGAACATATGTGTAAAACAATATATATACGTTCGTGACACGAAGTCCTGAAAACTATAATAACAAGTAAA
>BCHH01000001.1:796751-939086 GCA_001599595.1 Beverwykella pulmonaria
GGAACAAATGTTCAATCTCACTGACCGAACATATGTGTAAAACAATATATATACGTTCGTGACACGAAGTCCTGAAAACTATAATAACAAGTAAAAATTTGTGGGGCCTGAAGAAAAAAGACGACAGTCGACAACAGCGTTGTAACGAATAGAAACCATCAAATTTATCACCAAATACAGTACTATACAATCAGAGGACCTCTATAGCCAAGACACAGACGGTGCAGCGCCGCGATGCCGCCGGCAGGAAGTCGAGACGCCGTCGCATCGTTAGGGGGAAACCATCACCACCCACAACAAAGCAACGGAGACCCAACCAAGGTACGAAACCCCATCATTGAAAAACTGACAGAAATCATAGAGGAAATCAAAAAGGAGGGAAATAAGAGAGTGGAGGAGTTGGCGCGGCAGGCAACAGATGTGGTGAAGAAAGTTGAGGAGAGGCTACAGGAGAGAACAATCGGAAAGATCGCACAAACATGCGACAGAATTCTGCAACACGTGCAAGAAGCAAGCAAAAAGGCCGACATCGCTCCGACAGCAATTCGACGATGGGCCGACGTCGCCGCGCAACCAGCGCAAACAACCATACGACCCACGATACGCGCACGCGTGGCCGACACGCAAGACAAGACACCGAGCGAGATCCTTGAACTAGTACGACCGGCTATCCCACAGGCGATAGCAATACACAAACTACACAGCGGCGATATCAAGATTCAGCTCACATCGCAAGCGCAGCGGGACGCCGTCGCGAAGGCAGCGGACCCCCAGGGCATACGCATCCTCCGCAAAGCCTACCTTATTGAAGTCCCAGGTGTACCGTTCACCTTCCCAGTAAACAACAGAAAGACTGCAAACAACACAGAGGCAATACAAGCAATTGAAAAAACGCTACAAAGGACAGGAAATGTCAAGATTACCTCCCTACGATGGCTTCGCGAAGCTAACACAACGCCAGACCGTACCCAACACGCTCCAGCAAAGACAAGAGGCTCTCTTATTATAGGGGTCAATACACATACAGAACAGCAACAGATAGTTCGGAGCGGTATAATCATTAGTGCAGAACACTTTGAAGCCAGGCTGTACAACTACAACCTAGACCCAAAGCAATGCTTCAAATGTGGAACATGGGGTCACAAGCAAGGCGCCTGCGCAAAGCAAGCGAAGTGCATGCAATGCGCAGGCAACCACGACACAAGGAAATGTAATGAGGACAGTGTCTGCTGCACAAACTGCGGTGGGAAGCATAGAGCATGGCAGAAGAAGGATTGCCCAGCATTTGCGAGGTACAAAGCGGGCATGCAAAAAATACGAATAGAGCTCGCCCAGAGGTCAGTGGTAACGAGGAACAGCGAAACACAAGCAACACAAAGCCAATTTCAATTCCGGGCAACACCACCTAGCGTGCTAGGCAAACGCACCCAACCACTAATTGGAACGCCAGAACCGCGACGTCAAGTAGGTAGGCCCACCGACGTAGAGAGAGCTGCACRAAGAGCGCGAACCGATTACAGTCAAACAATTATATGGACACAAGCCGACCGCGAGACACCGCCAACAAGTCAAGAGCCCACACTAGCAGAGTCTACACCAGCTGACAACCAAATRGAGGACATTGTTACAGACTCTCAACAATGAGAGCGCTCACGGTTATACAATACAACTGCGGTAATGCAAACAATAGCAAGGCAAGACCGTTCTTCAACGCGGCTGAGCCGGCGAAACACCACATACTCGCTATACAAGAGCCAGCCTGGAACCGCCGAACAAAGGGCACGTACTGCCCACCAGGATATACACTATCACATGGAAGAGAAGAACAGACAAAGGTGTGCTTCATGGTCAGCAAAGCTATAGGGCTACAAGCATGGAAGCAGATAAGCAACACGCCGAATATAGCAGCTATAACAATCCAGGTGCGGGACGAGACTATTGCAATCTTCAACGTCTACAACCAATCCAACGCGCCTACAAGGCTTGTAACGATCAACCAACTGCAGCAAGAAATTGCAAAGATACCAACAGAATRGGAGATAGTTGTGCTGGGGGACTTTAACCTTCACCACCCCGCGTGGGGAGGCACGGAAACAAGAAGCAACCCGGCGGCAAACCAACTGCGAGACAACATGGAGGCGGCAGGGATGCAACTGTGCACACCACGAGGAGAACCGACCTGGAGGAGAGGAGAAAGACAATCAGTTATTGACCTCACGTTTATGACAGGCGGCCTAGAGCAACGACTAGAATACTGCAAACCAGTGGAAGAATGGGCACTAACTAAAGACCACATCCCTATTCAAATCACTGTCGCATGCGACATGGCCCCGACAGCGCCACGAACACAATACGCTATCAACAAGCTACGAAACGAAGACCTTATTCAGGCAATTGAACAAGAAGGGTAGGAACAACAAGACCAACCGCTGGCGGCATTGCAAAAGGCTATCCAGAAGGGCATGGAACAACACTGCCCAAGGGCGCGGCCTAGTCGCTACGCTCAAAGGAAGTGGTCCCCCCGCGCAGGCGTTCTGCTAGCGAACACGCGTCGAGCACGCCGCGAGCTCACTAGATCGCACACAACGGACGCGGAGGAACAACTAAAGGACATAAACAAAGCACTACAGAAGGAAATGCGCCGAGCTAGCAGGGCGAGCTGGAGAGCCTTTACAGCAGAGCTTAGAGAAGTCGCGAAGAAGCCAAACAAAACAATCTGGGAGATGATGCGGTGGAGCAGGGGACTCAACAGCAACACGCAAGCAACACCACACATGCCCGCGCTACAAAAGAACCCGCAACAGAACTACACAGATAATAAAAGGGGCAAAGCAGCGCTGCTAGCAGAAAAGTTCTTTCCTCCAAAAGGAGCAGCAGACCTAAGTGATGCACAAGGAGAGCCATGGAGAAGCGAAGACCAGCGGCCTAATGCAATTCAAATCAGCAACAGAGTAACCCCACAAGACATTAAAAGTGTTATCAAGAAGCTCCCAAACGGAAAGGCCCCAGGACCAGATGAGATACCAAACGAGATCCTCAAGGTGCTCAGCGAGACAATAAGTAACAGACTGGCAACAGTGATTAGCAAACACCTTAACGGGGAGGCCATGCCAAGGGAACTTAAGGACACTACTACAATTGCACTTCGCAAACCAGGGAAAGGAGACTACTCACTAGTAAACGCCTATAGGCCTATTGCCCTAGAGAACACCCTAGCCAAGCTAGTAGAAACTATAGTGGCACAGCGACTAGCAGAGGCAGCGGAGGAACACCACCTGCTGCCATGGAACCAGATGGGAGGTCGGAAGAACAGGTCGACACTCACAGCAGCGCGACTGCTAAACGACGTCGTACAAACGGCGTGGCGAGCGCGAAAAGGGTGTGTGGTATCAATGCTAGGACTTGACCTAGCTGGAGCCTTTGACAACGTTGCCCACGAAAGATTATTACACGTCCTATGGAACAAGGGAATTCCGCAATGGGTAGTTCAGTTCATACAAGACTTTCTTAGCGAGCGGAGCACCCAAATCACATTTGCAGGATTTACAAGCGAGACGCTCCAGGTAAACGCAGGCATACCGCAGGGATCACCGCTGTCGCCTATACTATTCCTGTTCTTCATTGCAGAACTGCTGGACGAATTTCAACAACCAGGGAGTGACAACGTTTTTGGCTTCGGCTTCATAGATGATACAACGCTAGTAGCCTGGGGAGACACTGCTGCAGACAATTGCYGACGGCTAACAGAAGCTCATAGCCRATGCATAGCATGGGCGAAAAGATACGGCGCTCAGTTTGCACCAGACAAATACCAACTAATGCACTTTACAAGAAGAAGGGGTAACAGCAGGGACCTGGCGAGTACAGTACRGATCAACGGCGAGGAGGCAGAGGTCTGCCAAAAGTCAATTCGGATCCTAGGCATATGGGTCRACCCCAAGATGCAATGGAAAGAACACACTACTAAGGCAGCTAGACGCGGAGAAGAATTGTTCAACGCAATGGCACGTATTACCGCATCAACATGGGGACCCTCAATGCACAGGTCAAGACTCCTGTACACGGCAGTAGTTAGACCAGCAATGATGTACGGCTCGCAGGTGTGGAGCCTGCAACCCGACGGAAAACCGCTAGCGGCTAGCACGATGAAGCCACTAGCAGATATCCAGAAGAGATGCCTACAGAAAGCCACAGGAGCCTACAAGGGAACCCCTCGTGCAGCTATTGAGCGCGAGATAGGGGTTCCCCCACTAGACCTATGGGCRGAAGAACAAGCAATGCAATACGCGGACCGTACAGCGCACACACTAGTGGAACAGGCAATATCACAGACAACGCAAGCCGTATGGGACTCAATGGCTACGCGACGCCGAAACGGACGCACGGAGAAACCACCAACCCAAAGTGAGACAGCAAGGACTATAGCAAGAGCGAGGAAGGCTGAGATAAAAGAATGGAACGCACACCAGGCTGCACGACAGCACCTACTCAACCAAGCCAACCAAGCCAACCGAACCAACCAAGCAAAACAGCTAGATAGAACATGGCTAGACCTAGAATGGGCAAAACGGTGGAGAAAGCGCGGGGCGAACCGAACAGAGACAACATGGCGCGAAGCATGGGCGAAGGGTCCAAGCCAGCTATACGACAATCTTACAAAGGCTCAGTCAACAGCACTATTTCTCATGCGCACAGAAGCAATTGGACTAAACAAGTGGCTAACTACCCGGCATGTTCCTCACGTCACAAAGGAATGTACGTGCGGATGGCACGAACAGACAGTACAACACGTAGTCTTCCACTGCCCGAGATACGACCGCGGGACACTGATGCCTCGCCTGCGCAGCGAACGCCTACCAGTGGTGTTGGGCGATCCCCCCCAGGCAAGAGCAGCAGCAAAGTGGTTTATACAACAGAACGTCCTACGGCAATTTACAGTGGCAAAGGAGCTAGAAAACGAAACAGTCAACGGGTACCAACAGGCAGACGGGCTATCATCATGGGAACGAAGGAACGACGACGGCGAAGCGACTATCAGAACTGAACTGAACTGAAACGCTCACCTACCACACCCCTACTCTCCTACCCAAACCCTCACTATCTCTTATACTCATTCCCTTTTTCTTGATTTCCCCTGTACGGGGGCAAGCGTGACAGAACGGGCGGTCGAAAGTTAAGGAAAAAAGCTATATACGCTCAAGAGCGTACAAACAGCACATAGGGCACACGAAAGGTTTTCCTTGTATATAGGTTTTTCCTAAGGCAATAGTCTGCATAGCTCTAGAGAGGGCTGGCATCAGACGGTAAATAGAAATAATAATAATAATAATAACAAGTAAAGTTAACCTAAGTAGTCGGGGTGACCAGATAGTTGTATAGATTGCTCATGGTAATCATAACTAATCACGGTAATCGCGACCCGCCAAATGAGGCTCTCGTAATCTCACTGACCTAGCTAACCATAGTTAACCATGGCTAACCACAGTAACCAGATTCTAATTTACACTTTGCCGATGGAGTTACTATGATAATCTATTACTAAAACATAAATAAAGGTGAGATGGATGTCCATCGCAGATATTTTGTGGTAATTTTGACATAGGCACGTACCTTGGTCATTCCCTTTAATCAGTTAAACCACCAGATATGGTTTCCCGAGATCACATTACTGCACCAGTGATGGATCTACGATTAACAACCACCTGAACTGCTCAGCAGGGATGTTGACACAGGTATCACCTAACCTTCCCTCTTTGCGACCACTATATTTAATTAGCCTATCTGAGGTGTGTCGAAAAAGATTGTTCACTAAGCTATTGATGCAGGTGAGACAGGCGTCCATCGTGAACGTTCCCAACAGTGTTGATGTTTATACACTGACTCGTAACGCCTGATCTTCCTCCCGCAAGGTGCCGCACCGCCCCGGTGGGATACGCGTGTAAATCTCCTAGAACGCCCTGCTAGTGGTATATTTTTATACAGGGTACTGTGCGCAAGGAGGCCTGAGAGCGTGGTTATGTTAGCGGTTGAGTCTATAAGAGGCCCTCATGAGCGGGTTTGTAGCATGAGCCACCGCACGGATAGATTTTGTATGGAAAAGGGGTCGATTTGTATGGAACCCACTGACACACACTACAAACCCGCTCATGGAGGTGGCTTGTAACGCCAGGGATGACCTCTCCCAAATCCGATTCCGTTTTTGGACCTGATTACTGGCGGCTCTGAACTGATTCGTTACTAGCAGTATTAAGTTATGGCAGTGCAAGCCTGAGAGGGCCTGAGCGGCTTGAGTGGTGTGCTGCGAGGACTGCTATATTTGCCTGTCAATCAGCAGCCCTCGCTCGTATCGCATATACGGATGAAGCACGACCACTCTTTGCAAGGTAGTCTTTGAGGATGCAAATGCCTGGGTAGCTTTGTCTGAGATCTTTGCAAACATTCTGTAAGACCCGAGCTTGAATAGCACATACCTAGGCGTTTCGTCGTTGATATACTTGACGAATGCGTAGTACGCTTGCCCAAAACGATAGACTTTATCGTCTAGAAGTCGTGTGTCTCGGCCCGCGTTAAGTGAATTGTCTCCAGCGGCAACTGGCCTGACATTGAAGAACGGCTGGAGAGGGTGGGGCTTAAGGTCAGACTGTGTCTTAAACTTAATGTAGAGCCTGTCTCCACTGCAGCTAGCAAATTCATCCAGTACGGGAAATATTTAGGTGGCAGGTCCCGCTGGATTCAACATTTCATTATACAGTCGCAATTGCACGGACCTGGCAGATGCGAAGTGCCAGACGCAGTTCAACTACAACCAACAAATGAACACCACCAACCCACTCCACAAGCCCGGAATTCCTCGTGAGTCCTTCTCGTTGTCCCCCCATTCACCCCTCGCAACCGCATGGTCGATCACGTTGCCATCCTGCCAGTGACGATTTGATATGGTTGGTAATTGCAGTATGAAGTATACTCTTCGGGTGGAATGCTTTCATGAGTTTGTACTTGGCCCAATTAGGAGCCAGCCTCTTTTTGGTTCCAATCGAGGCTGCCAATTCTGGATACAAGTCTGCGTTGATATCACCTTCCGTTAGCCCATACTGCAATAGCCAACATCGCCACCCAGCAGTCCAGTCGTCCTCGTTAGAGCAATCTCCGAGTTGGAGGCCCCCTTCCAGCAGGGTCCCCCCCCGAGTCCGGCGCACTTGGATCATCGCGGGGCTTGACGTTGGGGATACCGTCTTGGCCCGCCTCGATGTCTGGTGTATTAAGCAAATGGATATAGGCTTCCGTGCTCATGTCTAGCAGTCCAACAAGCTAAGAGTCAGGTCGCTAACAAGCCAAATAAGTGACTGTGCAAGGAACCAGGACACTTAAATGTAAACTAGAAGCGTCACTAAGGAGTTGCTTTTGCCCTTGTCTTTAATTTGAGAGCGTGTAATTGCAGGAGGTGTTTAGGTCAACGTTTGAGAAGGAACCAGAGTCCTTTTGGTGCGATTGTTAAGTACCTCTCTCGGTTTGGGAAGAACGAAATCAGAGAATTTCCGATGTCAACAGCGAAGCCGCCTAGAACGGTGCAAAACGAATAGGTTTTGGCCCAAGGGGGTCTCTTCTTCCGAGCCGTTCCAATTGCCGTACTTCTAACTCCTTACTATTGAGATGGGATTGCGCACGGTATTCTAGTGCCTTCACTTTTTTAAGGGAAAAAATAAAAAAAGAAGGGTCAAAGCGCAGTAGCTGGAATTTCTCCGCTCCCAGAATCGAACTAGGGACCTGTACTCGGTAAGTATATATATTAATTAGACAGGGTCCTCGTAGACTGTACCTTTCGGTTACAACAGATATTACAGCCGAACGTGATAAACCAACTACACCAAGCGGAGGTGTGCTTTGATGATGAAACTTCCTCGTTAAAGCTTTATATAGGTAATCTGGAATTGGACTAACTGCCGAGCGAGAAAATTCAGCGCGAAGGGGCTAGGGCGGGGCTCTGACACTAACAGCACCCGTAGCGAGGGCAGGCACGGACCATGAGCAAGGAGATCACGTGAGGAACATCAAAGCACCCTCGGTCAAATAATGAGGGCGCTATACCGCTATTGTTCTAGGAGGCTGCCTACACACACACACAAACCCACAACTACACCACCCCACAATGCATACCCCAGGACGCTCCGGTTGGGTCCCAATTTCGCCAGACCCGCGCGCCCCGATCGGATTCTTTAATGGAAACAGAGTGATTGGGTATTATGAGGATGAGGAAGATCATGAGACAGAGGACGAATGTGAACATGATAATCCGGAAGAGTCTCGAGTGGTGCCTAGAGCGAACGCGTCCCCGCCTCACCCTCCGAATGCTGGACTGATCGACCCGCTAGCCCGTTCTGAAGGCCGGACTATCCGCAAAGGTCAATCTAATGTTGTCGGTTTACAAGTAACGCATTCGGTGGATAAAGCTGCTGTCCCATTAGGTCACGACGCTTTAGACTCACTCTAAAATTGGCTTGCCGTAGAAGCGCTTTCTTAAGAAGATGTATCAGACTACAGAGCACCACATCCAGATGTTGTACTTCAACATATGCTCGAGCAGGTCAAAGCTCGTCACCCAGGTTGATACCAAGATTTCCTCACGTCGCATGACCAAATTGCCGAACTTGAACATGAAATTTATCCTAAAGCTTGGGATCTTATCTAGTCAAGACACTACTCCCTCAAGGGCCTTCTTCGACTCTTAAGAGACATCAAGCCTAGCGACGGCGGAATATACATTCATATAATCTGGCAGAAGTCTAATTCAGACCACTACTACATTTATGTTGGTCAGAGTATTAATCTTCAAGCCCGCATCACAGCACACCAAGATCCTCTATATCGCGAGAAGCACCGTAGCCTTCACTACTATGTTTGGGATTACTTTCTCGCGAACGAGATAGAGATTCAAGAGGATTTTGTATTACTGTCTGTGGTTAAAGGCAAAGATAAGATTGATCTACTTCTTTTGAATTTGCTAGAATGCTAGTGCTACTTACCATTCCAAACACTTACAAAGAATGCTCTCTTAACATATCTTCCTTCAGAAACAACACTATCTCCTCAAGCTGGACAGCATCTAAATATTGCTTTGCCCATACATCAGAGGACGCAAGGAGAGGCTGTACGTGACAGCCTGTAAGGAGATATATATCATTCCTCGGATCCGCTCCTCTAGTAGTACTGTTCCAGCTTAAGGCAAAAATTTCTTGCGCTTAAAGACTCTCCAAAATCTGGTTATTCAAGAATACTATTAAAAGAAGATGTATCAACGTTAATTAAATGCATCCACTACCAAGCGTATCAGATCAGCCCAAAGAATGCTAGAAGGCGTGACGGTCACAGTACGGGGCAGGATGGGTGGCACGGTCGCCTACATATCAGTATCACACTGGAGTTTCTCTTTGAATCGAAATCAGATCCCGGTGGACATTGGCGATAAGGTTCGAATACAATTCCACCTCTCCCAGAATAACGACGTATTCACTTGCTACTATGCTACGCAAAGCCTAGCGACAGACCCTGCGAGCAGACTTGGTCTCAGTATTGAAAGTGCGGACAGTGGCGGTAAGTCATTTTCGGCATGGCTGTAGAACAATGGAGATTTAGTAGTTTTCCGAATGAACACACTTGTGGATATGCTAGAGGACCTTAATATCTGGGAGGCTTCCGAGTCTGGTTGTAAAAGGAGATGGATTCCTCGGTCATCATAAGGAACGCAAATTGCAACATATACAGCGGACGTTCTAGAGATGTTAAAAAGACGTCCTACATCTTCTCCGTAACGCTGGGCGCTCATGCTAAGCACGTTAATCGGCTACTCTACTGCGAGTAAGGCTTCTCGGTATATATCACCGTACTAGAGAATATGGCTGCGGCCGGAGAAGAGGTTGGAGGAGCTCAACGACGCAACAATTGGGGAGGCGGAGGCATGGGACTGGTCTTCATTAAACTAGCGAATGAAATAGCTTAGACGGTGTGGCAGTATCCACAAGAGTATGGCCATGAAGCCTGTGGTTGCACAGTCACATGAAAATTTGGTTGGGGATTTGGGGCACTCTCGTCTCTTCGTTTACAGATTTTTAGCTTCTTTTCTCCAAGCGCCCTTTAGATAACAGCAGATCCCCTACACACAATGCGTTTCCTATATCTCTTCTATATCTTAACTGTTAATACTTAGAAGATATATACTTATTATAAGTTGGAGCGCTTAAGGGTCATGAGGATTAAGTTGATTGTGAAGAGATAGCTGAAGGGATATACATGGATCCACTGGCGTCACGTGCACAGCTTGGTTATCCCACCGTTACACTTATCTCTCTAGAGGTACTGCGTGTACTCTCTTATGTAGTCGTAGCAGCTTTTCTCTCTGGAGCTCTTGTCTGTTTCCCACATCAGCTTTATGCCAGCCTAGCAATAGAACACTTCAAGCCTCATGTGCCCTGCCGTGAAGTAGCGTTAAATCACGTACCGGTGCAGATGCATGGCTCGTCGACATTGTTCGCTAACACGCCTAGTCCGACCGCACATCCAAGCGCTTTCTTTCACGTTTCTATGATCTTCTGACATGATTTGAACTGTCACCCCTTTGTGTAGTCCGAGATTGTGTCCTCACTTTGCTTCTGTAACAGTATCAGACCACTCACGTGACCTATGAAGTATGTATCCTGCCTCAGCGACAATGTTGGCATCTGCCTACGGCTACTTGCTGTTGCCTACGATTGCCTGCTGTTATCTACGCCTGTCTACTACTGCCTGCACCAGTCCACTCTCTATATATTGATAGCTAGATACCTTCGTTGACAATCAACTCAGTCCATCACTTTGATCACTCATATGTCCTCTCATATCTGCCCGCTTACAGCTTCCCATGTCGGCCTGATCCAGGTATATAGCTCGAGGTTATAATGATCCTGCCATTGATTAACAACAACCAACTCTGAAATCTGACTTCCCGGCCCAAAACACAACCGAGAATATGGATTCCTCGCAACCAAACAGCCAGAGCTTCCTATACTCAATCGCGGCGGTGGACAACAACCATGAGGTGCTCCGAATCCCAGCACCATTGTACCTATCTCTAACTTGGATGGCAAGGACTGTTTCGGACACGAACTCGAACTAAATCACCACCATGTGATCTGGGCTATACTTGCGTTTGCTCGGCTTGATACAATCATCCGGGCCCACTCAACTGACAGACAGGATTTTCTAGATCAGCCCTCTCAACGAACATACGAGCTCATGACCACCTATAGGTGTATCAGATAGAATGATAGGATGCTACGTGGACCTCTGTCACGATGCGATCAGTTGCAGAACACATGTCACGTCAGTCGCAGAACACGCGATGCGGCCAGCCGCACGCCACGCATGTTCACTTCGTGGCCGAGGAGGCGCATTTGATCGCGCAGACCCTTGCGGTACCCGTTGAGGGGGTTCGAGGCTGCGCCCTGGGTGATAGAAGCACCTAGGGACATGATACGGAGCGCAACTTTGGCTTGTCGAGGGACGAGGGTCTCATTGTACGACTCATAGTAGTCGGGTAATGGATTGTCAGATGTAGTAGAGACGACAAGGCATTGGAGAAGGAGGGCAATCAACTTGTTGGAGGAGAGCCACATGGTGACGACAAGAACGGAGCCAAGGCAGTAAACCGGCTGAAGTGAATGTTGCTGGGTATAGGAAAGAACCACGGCGATGATATAAAAGACATGGACGATTGTTTCTCTTTATGCTCAAAGTGTGCTCTGTCGCAGTGACGGTCACACTGCCCTTTGATGGCATGATAACACATGGCTTTGGAGCATCATACCAAAGAAGAGAGTACCAGTTGACAGAGAAATCTCCTATTGCTATGCAAAAGAAGAACGAGCACCCAAGCGAACTGTCAGTGTCTTGAATCATCCATATCACAGAGTAATCTTAAGCTTACCAGAGAGTATACTACTTAACGGCGAAGCTTAATTAGGCATAGTGAAAATCATACTGCAGCAGGTTAGGGTATCTAGGAATATGCTATAAAATACTGGAATCTAGATGCTGTGAGTTTGCACCTTTTCCGCCCCACTGCCTATACCCCCGTCTGGTTAAATGCCCAAGATGCCCTTGTTTAGGCGACCATTCTGGTCCCGAACAGGTGATTGTGGATACCAAACAACAACGGTAGAGACAAGCTCTTACACCTAGTGCTAGGTACCTTAAACTGCCTTGGGCCTTAAACTATTCTGGTTATAGTACACTAGCGCAAGAACCCTGCACGGCACAGCACGGCACCCAAGCCTCAGTCGATGGTCCATCCACCAACTTCAGCCCCATTGCGGTGCTCAACACTCTGACCTCAATTCTGACATAAGTAGAGGCGGAGTTCGATCGAATAGCTGTTTCTGTTACATTCAGCCCATGGCGACCAATGTTTCGGCATTGGGATTCCAAATTTAAATTTCATCAACGATGAGCTAACCAAGCTGGAACACCAATTAACAAGGCTGTGCGTGAGGAAAGGATAGTCGAGGGGACCAAGCTATATATCTTGTAAAGGAGCGGCATTGGGTAAGAAGCCGGTGTAGACATCGGAGATTTGGATTCATCCACACACCTGACTCGCGGCACGGCATCTACCCGAATCAACGATTAGCGCGGCAGTTCGTGCTTACATATTCACCTTCCTTCAACAGGCGCCCATCCATCCTAACACCCATTTCCTCCATCCGCTCACTTTGTATAAACTTTTCAACCGTTTCCGAGACAATACAAAGTCCTGAAGGATTATAAAATTCTTGGCGTTTTCGGTATGGTAGACTATCAAATTGAGCGACTTCATGCCGCGTGCGATGAATGTCGTGAGTAATCCAGTCCCAAAACCGATGACTCCGCGTAGTTTACGTTATCATAGGGACGAGAAAGTTGAAGTGTTCGGGCTCAAGTCCACAGTGTAGTCGCTGCGCGCGAGAAAACATACGATGTATTTATTCTCCGCAGAAGCAAATGGGCAGGCCTAGGAAAAGGAGACGAGACGAAGCAAGCTTGCGGAACGAGCAAACAGGTCCAAATCCCTCCGAGCCTATCTCGAAAAATAATGTCTCCGCACCAAACTTCGGCGACTTTGGCATGATCTCTCCACCCACACTCAACAACTTCTCTGGTTACCAGCAAGACTTTCACGGGCACAATGGTCTGTCAGATCACCAAGTCTCCGTACTACACGATGACTCCGCTCGCGCACATACTTACGGGAATGGACACGCCCACCACCATGAGTGAGTTAGTCTCCGAAAAAAGCTTCGCATGCGCTCATCCCTGTACAGCTTCTCCGTAGATCCAATGATAGACCCGTCACTGTGGAACGCGACACCAAACAGATCAGAAGCGAAGAGCGATTCCACTATTGCCCTGGCACCGGACCAGCAGCAAGTAACACCGTGCACGTGCCTCTCAGTCATGTACCTGACGATTTCTGATCTCCAAACCATGCCATCATTTGCCTTCCCAGCTGCACTTGTACCCTTACGTCGAGCCATGGGTACAGCATCAAACCTCCTCCAGTGTGACAGGTGTCCTAAAGAACCTTTTACTGCCATCCAGAACGTCCAGTCTCTTACTGCGCTGCTGAGTGCCCTAGCAGAACGATTCCACAAAATCCTCAACGAAGTTGATAACGAAGCAGGCCGACTCGAACAGACGGGTGTGAAGAAGTTGTTCCGAGTAAGTGAGAACAACCCGGACACACAGCATCTACACACAGGAGGCCCCAACTGTCCAATGGGTTTCGACGTCGAGCTAGAAGGCAAAGACTGGAAACGACTTGTCAAGAAAGCAGTGAAAACAGAAGTCATAGGTGGAGGATCGAACCCGACCCCATTTAACACACTACTTGACCTGATGGAACAAAGACAACGACGTTGGCATAATAACCACGCAAATATGGAAGACTTGGATGAAAGAATACAACTATTTGGACCCCAGAACATGTGCGAATTCAGAGGAGACGATGCGACTTGTTTGCGAATGGTCAATCAAGTCAGACTAATGGTTGATAACATGAACTGGGAGTGACCACATGTCGCCCACTGCCTTTCTGGTAGTACTGTAAAATCAAACATTTGGCCTTGGGGGACTAGGTAGTCGCAGATAATGAATTTGGCGTATGGCGGCGGCAACAATCCCTTTCTCCTTCCTTCATTGTTCATCAACCATATATCGATTGCGTTTAACAACTCAGCGAACTTTCTTTTTTGCATTTTCGAACAACATTGGCACTCAAGGTACGACAAGAATGTCTCCTCTAATTCCAATCTCCCAACTCTTTCGCCGCGCCAAGTCACTGCCGTGGCCACAATGGCCATGCATCATTTACCCAGAAACATACGAGCAGACAGGACGCAGCAAAGCAGACTCCCAACATCGAAAATACCTTTGGTCGACTAAGAAGTGCCGCATTACCGTCCTATGGCGTTCATATCAGCGTCACAACTCACCCAAGCTATTCAGAGTCTTACCCTGACACCCGGCCTAAACTCGCTGGCAGGCTGCGCCGCCTCAACCTTCGCGGCATATGCGACATTCGCGGGTAGCTCCGCTTCCACCCTCTTCTCGTCACTCTCGTTCCTCGCACACACAAACCCCTTCTCCACATCAATTGGTGGAGATACTGCCTTGATCGACCTAATTGTGAGGGAGAACTCGCCCTGCTGATCACCGAAGAAGCTAATACAAATGATCAGTAACAGTGCTCCTTTGAACCGGAGACAAGCAGCCATTTACCTTCTCATCATTATGCTCAATCGTTTCACCTTCTCCTTGTCCAACTTCGGAGCGTCTTTCTTCTCTTTGCCCCTGTACGTGGGCTTGAACTCCTTCCACGGGACGAAAATGAACGAGCTTTCGACCAGCGCGGAATCCTCAGACACGGTGAAGTCGTACTCGTAGGATGTGGTCGATTGCTCTCTTCCATTGTCGGGGTTTCTTGGCAGAAGCTTGTCCTTCAGGATCAAAGTGTAGCGTTTGCTGTCGGATTTTCCCAAATCGATTTGGATGCCGTCGTATGATGAGAAGTCCCATGACTCGTCCTCCCCAGTGGTGCGTTGGCTGGCAAAGCCGGCGCCGCCAAGTGTGCTGATGTCGAGATCGCCGTGAAAGCGGGCGCTAGAGCCTGAGATGTCGAGATAGGACTGCAGATGTGAGACATATTCTCAATACGTACTAATTTATATGCTTTGCTATACCTGAGACTTTCCTCCCCGGACGCGGTCATCGCTCGCGGTCCAGTCCGTTGCCCTCCATCCTCTAATGAAGTTGTGAGTAGCAATTCCGCACCAATTGAGCAGAACCTATACTTGTCACCACCAAATAGCGTAATCTCACTCTTCTTTCCCATATTCAATGACTTTGTGCTCGAATTCTGGAGGTAAAACAAAGAAAAATGAAGCCAACTTTAGACTCGCAATCGACAAGAAATCGATGATCTCACTAGTATATGGTCCGTGCACGTATCGTGACCAACTTCAACTATCGCGTCGCTTTCCAACCCCCAACGCTCCATTCGCTCAACCACTCCTCAACCACCCTTCAACACCTTTTCCATCCAAGTATACATAAGAATCTAGGGTAGTTGGTGCCACAATGGATTTCAGGCCGTTGGAGCGAATGGATGGCTCGGACCAGGCGCTTCTCGACGAGCCTTTCAACCCGTTTTACAACATCTTCGGAGTCAAGCCTGTGCTTGTCAAACAGTGAGTTATACCACCGTTGATTCCTTCTTGGATAGTTTCCTGATATGATAGGTCAAATGAGTATTGTAGGGAAGTGTTTAAAGAGCGACCGTTAATGGGCGTGCTGCTCTTTGATAACAACGCTTCGGATGCAAGAGATCATGCTGCGAACGAAAGAAGTATGTTTTAAATCAAATAATACTAAGGTGAGATAGTTTGCTAATTGTTTTTGTAGCTTTTCTATCGTGGCTGAGATTGTCCGTGTATATGGCTATTGTCTCGGTTGCTATCGTGCTGTCGTTTCACCTCAAGTCGAGACCAAGTCAAGTTGGTATGTATCCCTTTGTGTTATCCTCATTGTTCTTTCCCTTGAATTAGACAGGAGATATTTTGGTCATGTGCCAAGTCACACATGAATGCTTATTTCTTATAACTCCAAACCCTCTAACTTTCTGCAGAGAAGACAATCGCGCTCCCTCTCGGCATCATATTCTGGTTTCTTGCAGTAGCCTGCCTTCTATCTGGGCTTGCGAACTATATTAAAACAGTATCCAGCTACAGCCGGCGAGCGGCACTAGTCCAGGCGGGTTGGAAGACACAGGTCGTGTTTACCGTAGTTGCCACCACCATTGTGGCTTCTTGTGTGCTGTTTCTTTCGACGAATTCAAGGACGAGGTAAAAATGTCTCTTCTCGTATCTTGGTGCTTCTCGGTAGCTTATTCTGTTCTGAAGGATTTCGCATGGAGAAAAAGCGACAGTTCAGTGGAATTTGTTAGAATGGCACTCACTGCGCCACAGGTCTGTTCTCCGCCTTCGATACCGGTAATAGATTCGGGACTGTCAATCTGCTATGTACTGCATATGTTTTTGAGAACAGCTAGGGTGGAGATCTCGTATGTTTCTAGACATCTGAGCATTGTCAGTTAGTTGTTACTCCTAAATCGAATGCATCACCTCCAACGCCCATGTTCGCATTCACCACACTCTTATTCAACACAACTATCCCTGTTCGTTCTGCCCGACTTTGGGAAGCGTACAAAGTACGCATAGATCTGGCGCAAAATGCTCCGTATCAGATACAGAATGGCTCAGTGTAGATGCATTAATTGGTTTTCCCACTGGGGGAAAGTCTTTGATATAGGCTTTGCGCGGACCGCCAAGCACCTCGGCCTCGCGGTTCTTCCGTGCGGGTGTGGCTTGAGCGCACGTGCCACCGTTAGCACCATGTACCCGGCCCAACTTTTTACCGGCCTGAACATGGTGATGTCAACGCTTTGTTTGTTACTTCTCCCTCTCCAACAAAGCTTTCTTGCCACATTTTCTCGCCACTCTTCATCTCTCTATATTAAAACTAACCTTTATATCGTCTACTGCTTGGCCGTTGTGTCTCCTTTCTGCTCCTATCCCTCTATCCCACACCTACTTCGTACACCTGCTAGTGTTCGCCTCGGTGCTCCATCTCCCCTCTCCGTATCACTTGTTACGCCTACCTCCCGCTGTTCTATCAACTGCCATGGCCACAGACAAGCAGGCCAGCGACACAAAACCCGCCACACAATGGACTGTGGAGGAGCTGATTAATTGGGTCGAAAAAGAGCGAAAGATCCCATTGAGTGAGGACACGCGCACGAAATTAAGAAATGCAGAAGTCACCGGGCAGGCCTTATTGGGCTATGGCGACGTACACTCCCTCATGGATTATTGCAAGCTATCTCCTGGAGCAGCTATGGCACTTGCGGCACTGTCGAAGGAGCTTCCAAAAGAGGAGAGTAAGTTCCCATCTTTCATGATATCCACACCACGTAGATATCAAGCTAACAGCATTACAGGGACCGCAGGTATAAAGAGTAAGTTTACTATCTTCATCCATGCACACTATTGCAAACTAACAATGTCACAGGAAACATACAGCAGGCTGAAGAGGCGGGCATGTCCGACACCGCTTCCAAAAAGCCGCGTCTAGGAAACAATCCCGATGGTCAAGAACTCGCTAAATATGCTCGTGAGCAGAGAGAGCTCATCCGAGAGAAAATTAAAAAGCTCGTCGTCGTTCCTCACCCCGATATTGTCGAACAATTTTCTGATCCTAACTACAACTTCAAATTACCCTTCCCTTTCATCGGTAACGTGCCAGTCAGATTCAATACTTATCTCAAAGATAAAGAACAGGTGTGGTCTTATATGGGTCGAGTGAGGTTTATGAACCTTGTTAACGAGTTCCGGGATATCTCCGACGATCGCAGATATATTGCTCTCATCGTCTATGGAACCAGGGGCTATGGAAAGTCTCATCTTTTGGCTGCGTTTGTCTGTTTTTTGGCAGCCAAAGGGAGAAACGTGGTGTATATCCCTGATTGTCGGGCACTAATGGATGACCCAGTCGATTATATAAGAAACGCAATGTTGTTTGCCTGGGCGAACGATGAGAGCATGCAACAGATTATCTTGACGCTAAACTCCGAGGACGAGATTCGCCAATTCCTCAGACGGCAGTCAGCAACATCGAAGGTCGTTTTCGTCATCGATCAACTCAACGCTCTAGAGATAAAAAAGAATGACAGCGAATCCTCAATCAAAGTCAAGTCACAACTGAGTGCATTGCTAAGAGGTTTAGTAAGGAAGACAAAAGGAGTCCTCAGCTCATCAGCAAACAACCACGAGATTCTCGGCGGTTCAACAAAGCAGAATAATTATAAAATAATGTATACCTATGGAGGCTTCACCAAGGTAAGTGTTAGGAGCAATAACTCGTTTGTGAAGAGGAGACGCTTCTAACTATGATTTAGAACGAAATGAAGTGTTGGTGGGCACGGAAAGAAAAGGTTGAACTGGCAGACAGCAAGAAGTTTAAAGTCGAAAGCGACATGAAGTATAAAGTTGAAGATTTCACCAGCTGCATTCCATTATTCTTGGACCGGTGCATTGTGAACGGCAAGATTAATCTCTACTCTCAGTTTTTTGAAGGGGTTAGCAAGCATGCCAGAAGGTTTGAGTCGGCAATCCAGAAGAATTGTGACAAGGACGATTTGCGGTTGTATGATATACCCACTCTACCCACACAACCTCGCTAACGTATTTAGGCACTATGACTATATAAAGGCTTGTATTTATGGTCAACCTGTTGACGAGCTATCCAGTGACATAACAGACCTCGTCGATCTCCGGTATTTTTACGATGAATATGACGAAGAACGGGAGAGTTTCGTGGGGCACTATTCATGTGGTATAGTCCGCAATGCCGTAGCCCCGCTACTACTACGGCGCAGAGTGCGATACAACGACACGGACTTCTTAAAAGCGTTACCCGACTTCATCGACAACCCATCCGTTGCAGGTTTTATGATAGAGCAAGCTCTCTTAGCATCAATGGCGCTATATGGGCTCCGTAGTATCCACAGGTCTCCAAAATCAATGGTCGTAAAACTTTTCAGCGGTAGATTCCCATTCTTCAACACTCACAAGAATGAACCTATGCTCTACATACCTAAAGCGTTCAATTTCCAATACATTGATGGGATCATAATCCAGATCAAAAAAGTGGAGGGCAAACAGTCCTCAACAAATAAACCGGAATTGTTCATGTATCCTCTCCAGATCACACTTGGACCAGACAAACACTTGAATTCTCGGATAAAGTTCTTCAGCGAATGGGATAAATGGACTCAAAATCTTGGCGGTTTTATTGTAAAGCCAGAGTTTTTATGGATATCCCCGGCAACCAAAAACCCCATATCCCCGGAAAACAAAAACCCCCACACATATAGGAGAACTAGGGAATTACCTGCTCATTCTGAGCGTTACATTTCAATCAGCTCAGTCAATGAGGATATTTGGGAGTCGTATGAGGCATTGAAACTAGGTTGGGAGTCTGAGGACGAGGATTCCATGAACCCTGTTGGAATGGAACTGGCGGAGTCGAGGGAACAAGAGTCGAGGGAACAAGAAGAGTTGAGGGAACAAGAAGAGCTTGGGGAGCAAGAAGAGTCGAGGGAACAAGAAGAGTCGGGGAACAAGAGTCAGGGGGTCAAGAAGAGCAAGGGGAACAAGAAGGGTCCGGGGACAAAGAATCCCCGGAGAAACAAGTAGCAAGAAGCCGTAGAGAAACAAGAAGTGCCAAAGAGCTTTGAGAGCAGTTAATTGGGCCTGCTCGCTTCTGGTACAAAGGAGTAAAGTGTGACGACCCTGCATAGGAAACAGTCACGTGACCGATGCGTCATGCGTCGCGCGTCGCGCGCCGACCAATAGGACTACGCCGGGTCGACCTGGCTTAGTCCTATTGGCTCGCTTAGCCTTAGCGTGCCTGGGCGCGTCTCCCTGTACATATCGCCTCTCGGGGCTCGTCTCTGCTCCTTACCTTTGGATAGCTGAATTAAGAACCGACTTACCCTGCCACAAGCCCCTCAAGCCGTGTACAGCTGACGGAGACAGAGCCTTTGCGCCGACTTACCCAGCTAGGCTAGGAGCCCTCGTACGGCACGCGAAGACCGAGTTCTGGCCGTCACACTAGGCCCTTAATATAATTACTAAGAAGGACTACTATCTACTACTACTTATTTATAAAATACTAGAGACGGCTCACACAACGGGCCAGCTGGCAGTTATTAGGCAGTTCCAGCGGGCGGCCTCGAGGCTGGCAAGCTTGAAGGTGGCAAAGGCACTAAATGACTGTGAACTTCATGAAGGGTGTAACCTAGACTAAATTGTCTTTCTATCTCTCTTGTGGGTCTGTCCTCGCCTGTGACATGCTAGGTTAGCGACCGCTATCCGGCAGCTATGTACCCCTGTGAAAGTGATTACGCGAATGTAATCTTTAGGTAAGTGTCCTAACAATGCCTGCCTTCGTTCCATTTACACACACACACACAGACACATGTATTACGAAAATAAGGAGCTAATAGTATTTCACTAAAATGTGACTTTAGATAACCTACAGTACAACCACTAAACGACAAGACGGACATTCTTCGATCGCGACTTCGGGGAAGAGGGTGCGGAGTAGATACTACCAGTGCGGTTAGTGACCATGACGAAATCAGGGTCCTCAAGGGAAATGTGTGCCGAAAACTCGAGATGAAAAGTCGGCGCTTCCCAGAGAGATAGTGCCCGGCTTTATAGACAAGACCAACTCAATGTCTGCAAATTAGAGAGGATTTCGCAACGGCGCCTCAGGGTAGTCGTCTCGCTGTGAATATTGACCCAGCCCCGCCCCCGGCCTGACACATGGGCCTGATTGGTATCGTGCAATGCATGAATCATATACCGACAGGCCCAAAGTTGGTACCCCCGCGTTCTCAACACCCTCGACATGCTCTGAACCATTCTCAGTTGCTTGGTCTCGTTATCCGTGTCAGGCCCTCCCGGTGTCCATATAGATCGCCCGCTCTAGTCTTAGCGATGTGTAACCGGTTCGTTTCGACGGTGAACCGGTATGAGGGCGAAATAGTGCGAAGGGTAAGAGACGTCCCAGCTCAATCAGAAGTCTATACGAATACAGAGTAGTCGTTGCTCGCAGGATCCTGGAATGACATTCGTCTGTGGGGTATGCAGAAATCAATTGGTGGAAGAGTGGCCGAGCCAGGCAGACGGAACGGAAGCTACATAGCGAGATACTTGACGATTCAGCACGGATGACGCAAGTCTCGCAAGCTGTAAACTGAAGATTCCCTTCAAGTGCGGCGCGGCAAGATAGGGAGCTGCGGAGATGTTATGTTGATTGGTCGCGTCGTGGTTAATGGCAGCCTGAACCCAAGATACATCCCCAGCTGGACGTCTCCGCCGTTACATCGGTGTGCTGTATCATTGCGGCGGATAACTTCTACGTTGCATCCGCGTTACATCCACATCACACCTAAGCTGGCATAGTTTGCCGCCTGCTGAGTTGTATCACATTGAAACCGCCGTCCCTTGTTCCGAACCTTGTATATTCAATTTTGCTGGAGCTCGTTCATTACATCAAAGGATTCGATTGGTCCGAAGAGAGGTGCTGAACCCAGAGTTAAGGTCAGCGGTTAGAGCTAGAACAGCAGGAGCCAGATATGGATGTGAATATCAGCTAGAGAGTTCGGCAACGCCGGGATCCGTTGAAGCGCAGCGGGGAAAAGCGGCAGCCTTGAAGAGGCATTTTATTGATTGGGCCGCAATGTGACGCGGTGTGCAGCTTCACAGCCATCTCGTATAGCAACTGGGTTAGGCGTCCTCGCTGTGGCAGCGAAGTGGGTCGCATGAGCATCAATCTCCGACGAGCCCTTGTTCAGCTGAAGGCTGCAATTCGTAATGCCATCCATTGATCCGAGTGAGGTGTTGGCGGTGTGGCGTGGCCTTCTGGAGCGAAGATATGGAGAGATTGAGCTTCTGCGAAGCTCTGGGAGCGCTGTCCTCGAGGTAGTCGAAATGCCATGAAAATGATAGTATCAAAGACTCTGAACAAAAGCAACAAAGTAGGAGGTTAATCCATCAGAGACGGAAAATGACGCCTTAAGTTCCATCAGTATATTGCAGAATGGGAGCACTTGCCTTCGTGCTGACGTTGAGGAATGGTATAACAGGGTAGTAGGCACATATATACCGTGCACGGGAGAGAGTAGGTAGAAAAAAAGGGGGTGAAGGTTGAGAGGTTCTGAGTGAAATAAAACCGGGACATGAGAAGCTTCTTATAGCTGACGACGATTATGTAATGAACATAGATGGGTCGCGGATCTAAGATTTTCCGGTGCCAAGAAATTGCCGGCTTAGAAGCCTCCATTTTCGGCGGCAAAAACCCTCAGATATAGAGGCATCTAAGCCAACCCAATATCGTGTATAAGGAAATTACTCCAGTATTCGGAAGGTACTTGGAAGGTACTAAAAAGCTTGATCCGTATTAATACTATTATCACATGTAGACATAGCATTGGACTTCAAGAGACGCGTCGTATCAGCTCTGCTACAGTCGCTTTTTCACTAGACACTGTTTGTCATACACCTTGAAACCAAGAATCGTTCGGCGGGTATTTCTGAGCAACCACTTGGCGATTCACGGCACCCTCTCCCAGTATGTTGAACTTCGGTGGTGCGGTCTGAAAGGGTACACATCTCCCGCTTTCTCTGGAACAAAAGTATTACCTTTATTCCAACATATTCTCACAGATGCATTGCACTGGTCCCGTTAACATGCTTGAGTGTTTCACGGCATTGAATTTTACTCCGCTTTCCCTTCATTCTCGGCGAATCCTGAATGTGAATCCAGACGTATTACTCAGATTTAGTTCTAGGCTGACAACGCAATCCTTATTGCTAGAAAACTGATACATGATGCTCTCTAATAGGCACTGAAATCCTACACTAAACTCAATTCACCTACCATTCACTCCGTGGCACCTATGTAACTGCCTACCTCTACTAAACAGGCGTCTACTATTTTATGTCCAAAATGTCCAAATGCAGCTAAGACACTGCAACGTCAACTTTCACATCTGCCTCGGCAAGAAGATTAGTACCCTTTTGACCCAGCACTCAAATCTAGGATCATGGACAGGAAGGCACTACTCTATTTGCCAGCCTCTACTCAAAACATGATATCGGCGTTGCCGTCCGCGTAAGAAAGCAACTAAGCATTCTTTCCACCATACGAACAATACATTTGGTGGAGGCGATCGATTTAGTAGCGGCTCTTAGAGCACAGGAACAACTTGTTGCTTTCCCGTTCTAGAAGTGTGATTCATAATGAAGAACGATCGGAACGGTATGTGTGAATTTCAGTTATTTGGTATCATCTCCCAGTTATGCTAATTATCATAACGTTACCTATTCTCCATGACAAACTTCGTTATGCACAGTCTCAAAATGCTGCTTCGAAACTGTCTATGGCCATCCGTATTCATAGCTCTATATATCCACCACCGCCTCTACTCTGCCTCAAGTATGGCCCATGTCTGATCATCGACCGTGGTGTAGATGAGTCCGCCCGACAACAGGTCATCGCCAGCTCTTGCCACATCTGCAGTATCTACTCCGATCTTGGCTGCAATATCCTGCTGGTGCAGACCCTCATTCGTCTGCGGCGTATCCCGCAAATACTGGAACACTCTCTTGGCTACCGCTGAATACCCCGCCAGGTCGGGCCCGTCATAGCTATTTGCTCCAGCCGTTTGCTGTTGTTGGTGCTGCGGTGCAGCTGTAGCGGCGCCGCCCGTACTAGCCAGAGGTCCACGAGTGAAGTGTAGATGCACAACGGTGGCCTCGAGCAAGTGATATGAGATTTCGTTCATATCCTCGACCGGCCGTATGATCTGGGCACCGATGTACTTCTTGTCGCTGAAGGCCTTGAGCTTGCCCCATGCCCTGCAGTAGGAGCCTTCCACGAGCTTGGATTTGATGGGGTCGACCTTGTCTATAGCGTCGCCGTCGACCCATAGCTTCACCTCGATGCTACCGGTGCCGTCGTCTAGCTTGTATGTGATGTTGGTTGTCTGGGAGGAAATATTGCGAATCTGGCCGACAAACGTGAGCTACTCTAGGTAAGCCAGAGTCAAGAGAGTAGGTGTGTAGTAGCTCGTGCCTGCGTAATTGGCGAGCCGTCAATCGTGGACCCATCCCCTAAAGGCTGGGCCTCGAGAATTTGCTTGATTGTGACGGCGCGGAGAGAATCCTGGGTGTAGTCTTTTCGTCCGCCGCTGGGGCTATTCTGGCTGCCATCAGGCATGAAACCGCCGCCACCGCCTCCTCCGCCGCCGCCATAGGACGTGTTGTACCCGCCCTCGTAGTTGCTGTTGTAGTCTGTGAACGTCAGAATTGGGTCTTGACAAGGATCGACGGGAACACGCACTCATGCTTGTGCCACGATGTCGTGTGAAGTGGGATGGGGAGACACGAGGCGAGAAAATGTGAGGTGGAGATGTTGCGATGGCGGGGAAGACGCGACGTGGGACGCGCTTTCTGCAGTCTCGACCCCACGTGAACGCCAAGAGTCACTGGTCCGTGCTTAGAATTTTTCTCACGGTTCCCAAAGTTGCCGTCTCGAAACCATCCACCAGATCCTCGCCCACTGCTGACGAATATCCTCCCGTGGATCGGCCAGTTCGAGGCCTGCGACTGATCATGGCTCCCCGTGCGAGCTCCCCGGCGCTTTCGGAAAATGAATTCGATATCTCGAACGCGCTCTTTGGTGGAGACGAAAGCATTGCGCGAGAGCAGGAACGGACAGCCGGGCTCGGCGTAGAGCTGGACATTGGAGGAGACGATGGCTCGGATGACGAGACCTTCATTGCTGCGAAGCAGGCTGCGTCCAATCGCAAGGCTGCCAACGTGAAGGGCAAGACGGGCAAGAAAGCGGGAGCATTTCAGGCCATGGGACTGAACACGGCGCTGCTGAAATCCATCGCCCGCAAAGGCTTCACCATCCCAACCCCGATACAGCGGAAAGCCATTCCTCTTATTCTCGATGGCCAAGATGTGGTCGGCATGGCGAGGACTGGCTCTGGAAAGACTGCTGCTTTTGTCGTGCCCATGATCGAGAAACTGAAGACCCACAGCGCCAAGGTCGGGTCTCGTGCCATCATTCTGTCTCCTTCCCGAGAACTTGCCCTGCAGACCCTGAAGGTTGTAAAAGAGCTGGGGAGGGGCACGGATCTCAGAACGATACTCTTAGTGGGCGGAGACAGCTTAGAAGAACGTATGGATACCGTGCAAACTTGTATATCGAGGAAATGCTGACGGAGAGGTTCAGAATTCAGCTCCATGACTACCAACCCCGACATCATTATTGCAACTCCCGGCCGCTTTCTCCATCTCAAAGTCGAAATGGGACTCGACCTAAGTTCCGTCAAGTACATTGTATTTGATGAAGCCGATCGTCTGTTCGAGATGGGATTTGCAGCTCAGCTATCAGAAATTCTTCACGCCCTCCCGACCACAAGACAGACCCTTTTGTTCTCCGCAACGCTTCCCAAAACGCTAGTTGAGTTCGCAAGAGCCGGCCTGCAAGACCCGAAGCTTATTCGACTTGATGCTGAGTCCAAGGTGTCTCCAGACTTGGAGAACGCGTTTTTCACGGTCAAGAGTGGCGATCGGGATGGTGCTCTACTTCATATACTGGACAAAGTGATCCAGATGCCGGTAGGAGGGCCGAATGCTGCGATCAAAGACAAGGGAGCCGGTGCGAAAAGCTTTAGCAAGAAGCGCAAACGAGCCCCTGAAGCCGGTAATCCAGTGGACTCACCAACAGCTAACTCGACCATCATATTCGTTGCCACCAAGCACCGAGTTGAGTATCTCGCTACTTTTCTCAAATCGGCTGGCTACGGAGTATCATACGCTTACGGAAATCTCGACCAAACCGCGCGAAAACTGCAAGTAGCCGACTTCAGGGCTGGTTTGACCAACATCCTAGTCGTCACCGACGTTGCGGCACGAGGAATCGATTTGCCTGCACTCGCAAATGTCATCAATTACGACTTCCCATCACAACCAAAGATCTTTGTTCATCGAGTTGGTCGGACGGCTCGAGCAGGACGCAAAGGTTGGAGCTACAGCCTCATCAGAGACTCTGATGTTCCGTATATGATCGACCTGCAGCTGTTCCTTGGCAAACGCCTTGTCTATGATAGGTCATCCGGCCAGGACCCGGACTATGCGCAAGATGTTATTATTGGAAGTCTCCCACCCGACGAACTCGGGCCCGCTGTAGAATCAGCCACCAAATTGCTGGACGATGATATAGATCTTGCGAGTCTTGGAACGGTAGCCGCCAAAGGTGAGATGCAGTACACGAGGACACGAAACTCTGCTTCAAACGAGTCGGTCAAGCGAGCCAAGAAACTACTTGCCTCTCGGAGTTTGTCAGGTACACATCTGCTCTTTGGTGATCGGCATGACGCCTTACGAGAACAAGAGAGGATGCTAGAAAGGATCAGCTCATTTAGGCCCTCGGAAACGGTGTTTGAGGTTGGCAAGCGTGGAACTGGCGGTGAAGCCGCCGAAGTGGTGCGCAAGAGGCGGGAACAAATCGATAAAAAACGCCAGAATCAACCCCGGGATTCTGGCCCCAGTCCTGCCATCCTGGATCAGCCAGAAAAAACGCCTGATGAGGCGGGGGATGTGGACATGGATTCAGAGGCACAGGAGATTACGTATCCGGACTCCGCTGGCGACTCTGATGATGAGCTCGAAGTCTCCGTATCCCAACCCACATCACGTCGCGCGGCAGATGATTGGCAAAGTTCCGAATACTTCATGTCCTATGTTCCGAAGGGCGTCAACGTGGCCGAAGACCGTGGGTTTGGCGTACATTCGGGATCCTATAATACGGCACAGCAGAACTCAAGCTTCGTGGAAGCCGCACGGGGCGCTCAGATGGATCTGACGAATGACGAGATCAAGAAATTTGCCGAGCCAAGTCAAGCTCGAGGCATGCGCTGGGACAAGAAGAACAAAAAGTACGTCGCCAGGGCTAACGACGAAGATGGCTCGAAAGGCGTGAAGATGGTGCGTGGAGAAAGTGGCCTCAAGATCGCAGCGAGTTTCCGCAGCGGCCGGTTCGAGGACTGGCGCAAGTCGAACAAAATCCCTCGCATGCCGCGCACTGGTGAGATGGAGAATTCAAACAGGTCAAGTCAGCAGCACGGTGGTGGTCGGTACTACAAGCACAGGGCCGAGAAGGCTCCGAAGGAAGCTGATCGATACCGCGACGACTATCACGTCCAGAAGAAGCGCGTGGACGAGGCCAAGGAGAAGCGAATCGGAAAGTTTAGAGAAGGCGCTGGAAAGAGCGAAATCAAGAGCGCCAGTGATATCCACAAGCAGCGGAAGTTGGACGAGAGGCGGCGGGAGAAAAATGCGAGACCATCTAAGAAAAGGAAGGTTTGAGATCAATATATTGCTTGGGCATATCTTCATGAGTCTCCAATTCGGGGATCGTGCCACTGGTATTGGCTTCAATGCAGATCATTTGCAAGCATTTCTTTCATCTCCAACAGGTTCTACTGGCCAGCCAAGTAAATTCAGGCAGAGGCCAAAACTATCATACCAAGTCCCATCGTATCTGGCAACGGTATGTGTCACCGAATGTGTGTTCGGAGGCAATAGCTTGAAATATTGAGAGGAAAACCTTAAGCGTGATGTGCAAATGAACTCAATACTATGGTGTGCATTGTGGCTTTCGCGCTGTTACACACAGAGACGCATCTTCGCATTAACAACATTGACAACGATCACCAACACAAATCTAATCCAATATGCCCCAAACCTACTCGCTTCGCCCCCCTGGTCTAGACTTCGCGTCGCTCAATCGATAACCCCCCAGTCTCGACCGCGCCACACAGCCAGGTATTGCCCACCTAACGCATGAATTTGTTGGCGCTTGGGGAGATGAACATGCAAGCTGCAGCCTCGAACTTCTATGCTCTATCGAGACTTTTGCTATGACGATCCTGCAAATATATTGCCCGTAAGCAGATGCCGTAGTGCAAGTCGAACAAACGTTGATTGTTTTGGCCTCTTACCTGATTTACCTGGGGTTGATGAAACAAAAGGGTTGTGTGCCTGCATGCATGTCTTGCCCCGGACCCTGGGCTGAAGGTAGGTTGTGACCACAAAAGCTAATTGTGAGCGGCGTGCTGCATGTTCCCTGTGTAGCTGCGCCGCACGTGTTTATTGCTATACAGACACTAGAGTTGACAAACGAGCAACCAACGTAGCCTGTATTGAAAGATGGCAGTAAACACCGGCGGTCGACGGGTGCGGCACGGGACTCCTAATGGTGACAGAAAGTTGACACTGCCGATCCGGTAACACGTGTTCGTATCAGGGGTAAGCCGCAATATCTGTCAGATAAATTGTCCGAGTGACTATTGTGTGTGTGGCTGCCAAGCCATATTCAATAGCACCTTACTAGGCACGTCATCCCTCGGCACTGCCGCTAGGTTTGGCTATTGTCACGGCAAATAGGGTTAGAGTTGACATTGACAAGCAGCTGTCCGTATCTGTTTCCGTATCGAAGGGCAGCCGCAATATCTATAAGAAATTTAAACGTTGGACTAACGAGCGAGGCGTGCAACTGCCATGCCAGACCCAATAACTTCTTGGCACATGGCTAGCAGGGCCATTGCACATCATCTGAATACACTAGGGTTAGCGAATTGAATACTGTGGTAAGTTAGGAGATTTTTTGTGGTCCTATTAATCCGAGGGGAATTGTCCGGTCCAACGCTCGCTGGGTACCCCTACCGTTGTCCCGATTTAGCTCGACGTACATAAATTATAATACACATGCCGCATCTCCCGCATCTGAACAGAATGCACGCGCGGCATAATGTAGTGAAGGCGGCATAATGGATGCGGCAGAGAGTTCGGCTAGGATGGGGAAGGAAGGACCGGATGCTTTTCGTTTCGATATTTGCTTTATTGCGGCGTGGACGTGGTAGGTCGGATGGGCTTGTCTTGTTTGGGGTTAGAGCGAGTGAGGATGACCTTCCAGAAGGCGAAAGGGCGCCACAATATTGTTCTAGGCGCGTGGGTTGCCGAGCCGCGCAATCTTGCAGGACCTCCATGCTTCGGTCTCGGTTTTGTAGAGGAACGTAGTCGAGGTTGGGGGAGAGGTGGGTTTCTTTCCATGGTATGGGAGCAGATGTTTGGGACAATTTCGCAATGATTTTCCAACGGCTTTTTGATATTCTGATTTGGGAAGCATAATTTCACGGCGTGAGTCGTGTCGAGCAATTTGCAAACGGCGAGGCTGGGGTTTGTTTCAAGGGATGCTCGGTAAAACTGGCGCAACGTGGCGGGGGTCGTATGTTTTTTTATTTATTTTATTTTACAGAGACATCGTCGGTTATCAGATGGTGACGTATCGGCTTCCCAGTTCAGAGTAGCTGTTGCAGACGCCCATACGCGAGGCCTCGAGCTAATCGATAGTAGCAGTCGCGCCGCTACCGTCTTACTCGAATACCCTCCTTCGACTCGACACGCTATAGACGGAAATTTTTGTTTCCGCCGTACTCGGCTGGGCGATTCGTACGGTAGGCGGGACACATCCTGGGCTCGCGTGGATGTGCAAGATGAAGGATTACGAGCAGAGGACGACCCGCTCGGGGAATCTGCGCGTGTGAATGTAGGTCAGACAGCTGAGTGCCGAATGGAGCCCTCAAGAGCGTTGACGATGGCGGGCCTAGGAAGTCCAACAAGGCTGCCTGCTCGCGCCGTACCCAGTAGGAAATCGAGGATGTGGTTGGGACGAGAAGCAAGGCTCACTTAGCGCCCCGAGGAACGAGGAACGACCAGGGATATATTTTCAATAACAAAACCCCTGCCACGCTACCTGTGGCACAACGTGGGTTCGTAGATCTGCGGATTCAACCGCATGCCCTGTTCTCCCTTGCCCCCTGTCATATCCGAATGTGATCCTGGGTTGGCAGACGGACGCGGATGGTGGCTCCAAGGCCAGCCAGGGGCACGCTGCTCTGAGCATCGAGCCGTAGCGCGGCTGCGTTCTGTCATTGAACGGTTGTCTGGCGGGGCAGCTCCCTTGTGCATCGATCTATGGTTCCTGGCCAGGCCAAAAGGCGCATTCGGTGGGGATATTGCCTCGCGCCGTGCCAGGCCAGGAAGGGCACAACATGCCCCAATATTCCCGAGGACAGGGCGCTGGGCATAACGGCCGTGGGTCGACGTCGCCATAGGCTCGAGAGCCGGGAGCGAGGCCATCATTGTGGCCTCGCGTGCTGTTTGTCGAGATTGGGCCAATAAATGGGGCATATATGACCTTCTGTTATTGTCAATATTCCGCTGCCATTTTTGGACCGCTCAGCGTAAAAGAGGCTAAATTCCGGCTGCTGGGAGACAGGCACAGACGTCAGACCACGATGGACATAAAGTTCCGCGTTGCTGGGGTCATCATGCCGTAGGTAGTACGGTCGGAGTCGGACCTTTGCACTCACATTTCCATCACTCACGCGCACTACAGCCTCGCACATTTTCCACTGCTGCTGGCGTGCCTCGGGGTGCACTACTTTCGGGTGCACTACCAAATTCCTCCTTTGAGGCAAGCGAGCGGTCCGTTCATCACACTCAGCTTACAGCTTACAGGCCCGGGGATTCTGAGGCAGCGACTTGGCCCAATTTGGGAGAGAGGAAGAAACGGCTTCTGCAAGCCCGGTTTCTTATTCCCATGTCGTTTCCTCATCTCGCAGTTTGCTCGAGAGAAGGTCAGTCACGGCCCGTAAGGCCCTGTGAGACAGGCGCGCTGTTTGGAAGCTCGCAGGCGGAGTAGGTGGGTGGGACTCGACGTCAATACGATGTTCCATATTGTCACGATAGAGTTTGGCCAAAACGGCAATGTCTATGCCTCATCATTCATCATCTGTGAGCTATTCTTGGCTCGCTTCATCTATCCACGTCTCGTACTCTCGCACATGCTGGGTGGGATATCACAGTCGCTAGGGACAGACGGCCGCGATTCCGGGTTCAAGCTTCTGACTTCACACCTCGAATCGTGGAGACGTGGGGCGCCCCGATCAGAGCGCATCTCCGTTGCAGCATGGCTGGGCGTCTGGCTCACCGATGCACCAGTCCCAACTGTGGTGGCTCTTTGCCCGCTGCGGATTATCATTGCTGCTGCGCCCGTATTCGCAGTCGAGTCAACCGGGCGCGTCGCGAAATTGAGTTGTCATGCGCATATCCAACTCCTCGTCACATGCGTCGTCACATCGCCATTGAGCCATAGAATAAGATTGAGACCATGGAATTGAGTTCAATGAATTGATTGATAGCAAGGAGGCACAATACATATGTGCCACGGCGACGAAAGCTTCCGCGTCGGACCCATGATTCAGCCAATCTCCGTAGTGTTTCTCGGACGTTTTTGTCGATCGCACGGCAGCCAGCAGCCAGGATCGATATCAACCAGGGCGGGCCGGAGCATTTTGGGCGAGATGCACGCACGACGACCGCCACCGCACACCATATTGCTCGACCTCGATATACCGGCAGGGCCTCGTGCGAGAATCGTCAGCACAGCGAGCGCCCGCCGTGGAGATTAGATGCTGCAGTAGCCGTCTAGTGCGTTCTGATTTGAGTTGTTGTCTTGCGGGGTTTGGCAGGCGAGGGTCGTCTGACTGCAGCAGTGCCAGCGAGTCCGTTGTTTGACGGGCAGCATCTGGGAGATAGAGGCGACTGAGCAAGCGCGGCAGTCTAGCTACCTAATGCGTCGCGATGCCAGTCCCAGACAGGCTTGCAGACGTCCCAGCAGTCGACCCTTTCGGCATGCATCGCGCTCCCCGAAGTGCTGGAGTCGTCTGGAGGGGCTTGGGGGTGGGGGGGTTGGGTTGGGTTAGCAAAGTGGGAGCGAAGAGACTGCAGCTCGCCAGGCGTAGCCTGCTTGCTGTCGAAACGGCATAGCAGCCGTCTGGAGGCTTGCCACCTATTACCTGCATGGCATGGCTTTGGACGCTCGTGCAGCACCAGCAGCGCCATGTGGCTGCTAGAACTTTTACGTTTCAGCTACAGACGCATTAGGCATGACATGCGGCTGCCGCCGCCGACAGCCAGGAATTGGTGCGTTGTGGACAATTACACAGTGTGCGCCGCAGAGAACTGGCACTTCAATAGAGGGCACGGCCAATGGCAGTAATGGCAATAGTCTGTGCCAATGCAACCAATTCACGCTGGGTGGCGGCGGGCGATGCAGGACAGCGCGCCCGCAGTTCCCATCGATGTCTATCTGGTAGCAAGCCATATCCGCACGGCGGCGCTACGTCGATCAAGGAGCCGGGGCTGCAGCGCTGTCGCCATCGCTGCCCTCGCCGGCATCCAGACAGAGTTCAGTGCCGTTCGCAGCGCGGAGCCATCCAACGCCAGCCTCCGGCGCTGCTGTCACGACGTCAAGACATGCTTTGGCGCGAGCGCTTGGGAGGCCGGCGCGGTGCCGTCGATGGAGCCATTGTAGCGTCGCAAGCGTGGCCCGTCGTCGTGGGCCTGTCAGTGGGATGCTAACCTGACTTTTATTGCGAGCTATGGCTGCACATCATAGAGCAATAGCGCGTCGGCGGCAGCGTGCTCGTCGTCGCAGCCCTGCTCCCGTAGGCGAGCCCTCCGCGCCTGGCAGGATGGCAGGACGTGCATGCTTCCGCGGCGGCACACACGACCGTCTGGGACAGCGGCCTGGCTCTAGCAAAGAACGATCAGCCGAACGAGGCCAGCATTTCCTCGCCGACGTGCAGCGTCCCCTGCCCGCCCATGCTTCCCATGGCCCGGGGCTCTGCGTGGCCCCGTGTTATGGCTGTCATCCACCGCCTGCAGCCCGGGGCAGGGATAGTCAGGAAGATCTGAGAGAAGAATCTCATGAACAGATCGAGGTTATTACTGGAGCGTCGCCGCCGCCCTGCACGCCTCTACCCTTCCTCCTGCGTCCTGTGTGTGCTCTCGCACGCGCCGCATTGGTCCCGTCATCCTCGTCCCCATCAGCATCCTCACGCTCACCTACTTCTCCGAACGCCTTACCTCACCGGACGGGCGGTCGCTTCGCCGCAGCGCTGCAGGACGCCCTAGTTGCTGCTTCCAGTAGTCGAATAAGAGCGGGCAAACCAGAGCGTCGGCCTGCAAGGAATTCAAGGGCCAAATCTCAAAAAGGTAGCTTCGAGCCTCTTATACGCACGCCTGTTTGCCACACCCCTGCCCACCGGACTTCACCTCCCCATCCATGTCTCTGATTCTCCGTAAAGGGGATTAGTATGTAAATGTACGTCGGCGCCATCCTGCTGTGGTTTCCGTTTTGCTGCCCGCTCCTGTTACTTGTCACTGTTCCTGTTGTTGTTGGTTGCTGCCGATCGTGGACTTACCCGTACTCGACATGCAGACCAAAGAGCTCCCCACCATCCTCGAGCTGTCCGACCGGGGCGCGTCTCACCCCTCAGACAGGACACACGTCTTCTCGTCCTCGGCTGCGAACCCGCTCGGCTTCCCGTCCATCTACGCTGAGCACTGTGCTCCCGCTGCAGACGCGGCCTCTGAGCGCCGCGCTGGACAAGCTATGCATATACTGGCCCTACCTCCTCCGACTTCACAACCGCCTACGCCATTCGGGCGACGTCAAGAGCTAGGGAGCAGCCTGGCAAAGTTTCCACACCAGCTCAGTCCCGCCAGGTCTGAGCAGCACAGCTATCCATCCCCTCCCATGTCAGATTCTCACTCTCCCGCCCGCCGCTCAGCACAGATTGTTGAACCAGAAGGCCATCCGTACCCCCCACCCGTGAACGAATCGCGCAGGATAGGAGGACTTGCGCCGCTTCCCCCGCCGCCGCCGCCGCCGCAATCGCTGTACGATCCTCGGTCGGCACCGTCTGGGCAAAGCATTCAGCATCAGCGTCCGCTGTATCCAGGAGAGCCCCAGTCCGGTGGACAAATGCTTCACTACCAGACAGGGCGCTCAATGGAGGCCCCCTCATATGCCGGCATGCACGTTGCGCAGAACTATGGATATGGGTATCCTAGTTCAGGTGTTCCTTCCCACCTCGGAGGATACGGGCCGGTTCCCCAAGGGCAGCCAACAGCAATCATACCACCGCCTCCTATAAGACCTAACAAGCCCGCAAGAAGGACAAAAGCGCATGTGGCGTCCGCCTGTGTTAACTGTAAGAAGGCACATCTCAGCTGCGATGTCCAGCGCCCGTGCGGCCGTTGCGTGGCTTCTGGAAAACAGGTGAGTTTTTCGCTCTAGCTAGAAGAGGCATCGACTGCGAGCTTCTTCCATAGCATGACTGACTTAAACGGACTAGGACTCGTGCAAAGACGTGCAGCACAAGAAAAGAGGAAGACCAAGATTAAGAGATGACAAGGAGTTTGGACGAGGAGATGATGGAAGACCAGCACCTACTCAGCTTTTAGGAGCTCCACCTGCTCCTGGATCCGATCATTTCGCGCCACAGTCAGCGTTTCCCTCCTCGCATCGTGTAACTGATCCGCTTAGAGTGGTAGGAAGATCAGCACGGGGATCCGATGATATCTCAAACGCTCGTCAATCGATTTCGTCTGCTGCAGGAGGTCCTCCGACTAGCGCCGGAAGTTATGACAGAGCTATCTATGCTACGGGGCCGAATTTGGCATACCAATCCCTACCAGTCGCATTCTTAAATCTGGATCTCGTCGTATTGAAGTCGAATCAAGCGTTTCAGGATCTGGTGTCGTTTCTAGGGGATATTCGGGGAAAGAGCCTCATGGAGCTGCTGGAGGCCCGGCAGATCGACGTGCTGCATCGTATCCGCAATGAACTACGAGAGGAGCGGGACGAGCGAGAACCGGCATATATGGCGCCGATTACACCGCTTGGGCAAGATCCTGTGCAGTCGGTATCGGAGCGGGACGTCGACCACGTAAGCCAAGGGTTCATCGACAGACCGTTCCTGCTAAACTTCCGCCTACCAAACGGAAACCACCAAAGTCTTCAGACCCAAATCCGGCTGGCAAAGACATCATTGTACTTCGTTACTGTCGTAGTGCATACGCCCCCTCGACCAACAGGTCCTCCTCTTCTGACACAACAGTTGGCTCCCCCGACACCGATTCGCGCCTCGCAGACACTCTCAGCACCAACGACCGTGCCCAACCGAGACTTCGGACCGTACTCTGCTCGACGGTCGTCGTCTGCGAGCTCTGCTCCGACGTCCCCCTATTTCAATTTCACGTCAGTCCGGACCTCTCTACCCACCATCAATTCCAGCACTTATGGCAGCAGCCCTTCATACAACTACTCCCCAACCGCTGGTCCTGAGCAAGGCTACTTCTCTACCATCCAACCACCAGCCCAACCTGGCAGTGGATATCCCTCACCTTATCCTTCTCTTTCCAGGACTGGCTCTATAACTTCGGAGCCATTGCGCGAACTCAGTCGGCCCGCCCGACTCGAAGGTCTCCAGCTCCCTCCAATCCGAACAGGCCCGGCCCCGCCCCTAGCTTCACCATTGGGTCATGAATTCAGCGATAGTGTGAGAGAACAACGTGTACATAACGTACGACGACGGGAAGCATCTCCACCGAGTGCTGGAACGAACCCAGAAACGCCTGATACCGGGAAGCGACGGAGGTTGAACATACGTGAGGTGCTGGAGTAGAATAAAGAGGATAGTACATATAACAGATATACATTTACACATGTGCTTGGACTCTCGTCCAACGTAATATTGTGGGTTGGCGGGATGGAGTAGGAGGAACATAATATACTTACCTACCTGACCCACCCCACCGACAAGCCGGCTTTGTCGATTCGGTGTCTGGCCAGCCCGTTTCATGGAGCGCATACAGCACACCCAAGATTCGCTGGGTCGGCATGTACCATACAGTGTGGTTTCCTTACTCTTCCTCGTTTTGCATCCGTTCCACGGGAAGCATCTGTCACTCTTGAATTTCTTTTAGTAGCACCTGCAGCATCGGTCGTTTTCGTGCTTGATTTGGTTGGCCTAAAAAAGAAGAGATACCCTGTCCTGGCATTTTGGCTTTAGCTTCGCATTTAGGATTTTTGGCGAGGGATGGAAGTAGAATGGACTGGAGGGCGCGGGCTTGGAGCATTCTTTATACTCGTGTCGTCGCAATGGGCGATACCGCGCGTGTTTCACGTTAGCGGCCCGCGCAGTGTTTGGGGGACAAGTGTACGCGTCGTTGACATATCTTTGGGGGCAGGAACAACAACAGCAGGAACAAAAATGGAGGAGACTCTGACTTATACATGTCATCTCATCTCGAGATTAGAGTCGAGGGGGCGCTGTTTGTATCCGCGAGATTGTATTGCATGGGAGTCGTGTCTTGCGGGTCTGTGGACGCTCATTAGTCGGTGGTAGGTCGCACAGGTGATGGACTGCATCTACAACGCTGCGACGCGGATGCCTAGGACTTGTTGCCGTACTACATGTTAGCACGTCCGAGAAGAATCTACAGGACAGTGAAGCAAAATAAGGCCATCAGCAATGGCATAAGTTCTACCTTGCAAACCTCTATTGTATCTTTCAGCAGGCCTTTTACAACCTTTCAAATATACTCCTGATAAAACCCTAGCATTCGCCTCCTATGTAAGAATTTGTAGTACACCGCCGTCGTCGTCCTATCTATGTTCACCCATGAGTAGACGCCGTCGGCATATCCATCTCTCTATACCTCTCAATGTTTAGCAGCAAATTGAAAAGACAGGTGCATACTCATGTATGACTGCGATGCATTAGATGGGCTTGGGTTCGCTCGAACACAGAAACATAGAAGGGTGGAAACGAGAGTCTGGATGGGCTTTGGGAATATCTCTGTTTATACGCCTGAGCATGATTGTTGTCGAGATGGATCTTGAATCTTGAATGCTGGAGCTTCTGTTTAGTAGTAGTAAACTGTTTTCTTGTCGAGTCTGTTGGGATCTTTACATCTCGCACGTCTCTGGTTTTCCCTTGTGCCTGCTCTACTGCGTGTTCCCACGTCTGAGAAGAATAACGGGGGCGTGTCTAGGGGAATCTTTGGGTAGTTGTAGTAGGCGTGCTGGCAGACACAGGAGGGCCTAGTAGGGCAGATGTAATCCTCTGACTCTCTGTCTAAACTCTACTTGATAAATCTGTAATTCTCTTCCGACGCGGGAACATGTTGTACATTTGTTTGGTTTTGCCTTGTGCCTCCTCTATTGTCATCTTTGGGTGAACACTTTAGAAGTGAAAGGCCAGTTCTTCTTGAGGGATTGGGTATGATGTCTATTCGAATGTTGTTCATATGCAGAGAGCAGGCCATAGTTTCTTTAGAACGCCGTGGGATACCGATCCAGCCAGACTCCATGCCCCGCTAGACCCATGACGCCGGATATCCAGAATGCCTCGGATCGCCCTGCGCCTTCATCGGAGGCAGTGCTTTCATGACCCGTGAGAATTACTTCCATGGCCACACACGATCAGCCTAGCGCCTTCATCTTCTTCTTTTTCTTCTTGCCGCCCTCGGCCTCGGGCTTCCCTCCCTTCTGAAAGTCCCTCCAGCTATTAATCCGGTTGTCCCTCGTCTGCTCCCACGCCTGCTCATGCTCCCTCTTCCGCTTGCGTTCGGCAATCTCCTCCTCTGCCTTCCTCTCGGCGCGCCCTTCCTCTCGCATCTGCGCCTTCATCATCTTCTGCTTCCGCGTCTCGTTTTCCATGATGACGAAGACGGTCTTCTTCTTCCATTCTTTGGCGAACTCTTCGGTTTTCACTTCCTCGGAGTCTTTATCCAGCTTTCGTTCGCGCATCACGAGCATGCGCGCGTCTGCGATCGCTTCGTCGAGCTCGGTGCGCAGTTTCTCGTCCATGAGCACGGTTTGGGCCTTTTTGAGGCGGTCAAAGGCTTCGGGCGCGCGCGGGTTCGAGGTTTTGTCGGGATGGATCAGAAGGGATTTGGTGCGATAGCATTTCTTGATGTCGGATTCGGGGACGCCCGGTTGCAGGTCGAGAACGCGGTAGGCATCGTTGCGGAAGACACTGAGGATGCCTGGGAAGGGTTAGATGGGCGGATGCACGCAGGGGTGGATAGACGGGTAGGGGGCGTACGCTCGATCTCGGCATCCTGTGAAGTAGTGAGTAAGGTGAGGATGAAATGGGGTGTGTCGGGTCAAGGTACCTTGTCGAACTCCTTGCCGGCGGCTTCGAGTTCAGCTTCGAGTTCGGCGTCTAGGTCGTCTGCCATGCTTGCTACTAGCCACGCTCGGGTTGCAACGACGGTGGGGGGACGTGAAGCGCAAAGTTGTGAGAGTTGATGAGTCGTTGGGTTCCAAGGCTGCGGTGGATGGCTCGGCCGGCCAGTGAGAGATCCCCGCAGTCCGCGCACGGTCCTCCAAGAACGTTCGGTGAAATAATTTTTGGATACGACACCCGCCGCCCATCACCACTTCCTCACAACAATCCGACCATGTTTCTTTGAGATGGCAGCGCCAATAGTTACCGGCCGCACGCGGCCGACCAAGGTCAAGAGGCAGGCGAATGTGCAAAAGCGCAAGCGCGAGGACGTCGACGTGGAGAAGCTCGAGCTGGCCGTCAACGAGCTGGTACGATCTTGCGCTCTCTTCGTTACCATGTCCTAACCGTCGCAGGATCTTCAGAATGGCGCTTACAAGGAATTCACTGACCTTCCCCTCTCCGACCCTACCAAGCAAGGCCTCAAGTCGTCCCATTTCGCCGTCATGACCGACATCCAGGCCAAGGCCATCCCGCTCGCGCTCAAGGGACACGATATCCTCGGCGCCGCCAAGACTGGGAGCGGAAAGACGCTCTCTTTTATCATACCCGTTCTGGAGAATCTGTATAGGCTGCAGCATGTTGGTGCCGACGCTGGGCTGGGCGCGCTGATCATCTCCCCGACGCGAGAATTGGCCATTCAGATTTTCGATGTGCTGTGCAAGCTGGGGAGACATGGCCATATGTTTGCTGCTGGGCTGGTGATCGGAGGCAAGAGCTTGGAGGCTGAAAAACAAGCCTTGACGAGAATGAATATCCTAGTCGGGACACCGGGACGGATACTGCAGCATCTGTCACAGACCGTCTCATTCAATGTCGATGATCTGAAGATGCTGGTACTGGATGAGGCCGACCGAATCTTGGATATGGGCTTCCAGAGGGACGTCGATGCCATTATCGACTATCTTCCGAAGGAGCGACAGACTATGCTCTTCTCCGCAACACAATCGAGAAAGGTCTCCGATTTGGCTCGATTGAGTCTCCAGGACCCCGAGTACGTTTCTGTCCACGCAGAAGACAAAAGCGCAACCCCAAAGTCGCTCACGCAGAACTATCTTATTTGCCCGCTGGAAGAAAAGCTGGACACCCTATGGAGCTTCATACAAGCAAGCAAGAAGTCTAAGATTCTATGTTTCTTCTCTTCTGCAAAGCTTGTCCGTTTTGTCTACGAATCCTTTCGCCACATGCAACCGGGAATACCCTTGCTTCACATCCATGGTCGCCAAAAGCAGGGAGCACGATTGGACACCACCGCAAAGTTCTCGGCTGCGAAGGCCTCCTGTCTTTTTGCTACGGATGTTGCCGCGCGAGGGCTCGACTTCCCGGCCGTGGATTTCGTCATCCAGGTGGATTGTCCTGAGGATGTCGATACTTATATCCACCGTGTTGGCCGCACAGCCCGGTACAACCGCGAGGGCCGTGGCGTCATCTTCCTCGCTCCAAGCGAAGAGGAGGGCATGCTACAGCGTCTTGAGGCTAAGAAGGTGCCTGTGGAGATCATCAACGTCCGACAAAAGAAGAAGCAGTCCATCAAGAGCCAGCTAGTGCACATGTGCTTCAAGGACCCTGCGCTCAAGTATCTAGCGCAAAAAGCTTTCATCACCTATGCAAAGTCGGTCTATCTCCAGAAGGACAAAGAAATTTTCAAGCTAAAAGAATACGATTTTGAGGCCTTTGCTGCCAGCCTGGGACTCCCTGGCGCGCCCAAGATTAGGTTCTTGAAGGACGATAGTGGCAAACAAAAGAAACAGGCCTCGAGGCAGATGCTTGAGGTGTCTGACTCTTCTGATGAGAGTGGGGGCGAAAAGAAGGAGAAGGAGAAGAAAAAGGCAGTACGCACAAAGGTCGACCGCATGTTCGAGAGGCAGAACCAGGACATCTTCGCAGACCACTACAAAAACCTCGTTACCCACGGAGAAGAAAGCGCAGCCTCTGGATCCGCAGAGGCCTTGTTTGGCGACAAATCTACTGCACCCGCAGACAACGATGATTTCATGGCCGTCAAGAGGCGCATACCAGCCGATGGCGAAGTATCAGGCGACGAAGACGACGAAAACGAGCCCAAGACAGGAGGACGAGTCGTCCACCTCCAAGGCGCTTCCCAGCCCCTCGTCATCGACAGCAACCGCCGCGAGAAACTGCTTAAATCTAAGAAGAAGGTGCTCAAGCTTAAAGATAAAGGCCACAAGATTATATTCGACGATGACGGAAATGCTCACGAAATGTACGAGCTCGAGGATGAGGATGACTTCAAGGCGAAGGGTTTGCCCGAGGCACAGAGACAGAAGTTCATTGAGATGGCAAAGGAGGTCGTCAAGGAGGCGGATGTCGAGGATAAAGCGGCCGCCAAGATGAAGAAGAAGGAGAAGTTGAGGAAGAGGAAGGAAAGGGAGAGGAATGAGGCGGAGACTAACGTTACCGACAGTGACGGCGAGGATGAGGAAGGTGGCTATGTTGGGTTTGGCGGTGTTGATGAGGATCTTCTGGCAAATTTCCGGGCGGACGCAGAGCTTAGTGATGAGGATGAGGAGGAACCGCCGGCAGAAAAGAAGCCGAAGAAGTGGTTCCAGTCAGATTCTGAAGGCGAGGATGAAGGCAGGGGCAGCAAGAAGAGGAAGAAGGCGAAGAAGAGCAAGAGAGATGTCATCGAGCCGCAGACGTTGGAGGACATGGAGTCTTTGGCGGCGGGTTTGTTAGGCTAAGGTGAGAATTGCCCTTTCTAGCATCCTTTCTAGCCAAAACCAGTTCAAATAGTATACAGGGCAAGAACCCTGATTGATATCTTCAGCCTCCTGTGGCATTACTTACTCTTTCTTCTCTCCCCTCTCCGGAAAATACTCCCCTCCAAACTCTAAACTAGCTCCCTCAAACCTCTCCCTCAAACCTCCCTCCAAGCGCCCCACGACCACCAGCCCCTTTCCCAAACCTCAACGTCAACCCCCGCCAAAAAGCTCTCCGTACAAAAATTTCTCCTATGTCCCTCCCGGAATGGACAGCCCAACCCAAACCACCCCTTCTCTTTCGGCGCCCGGGCCCTCAACACCATCTTCCTCCACAGCCCACTCACACTTATTTCGAACCGTCGATTGGCCCAGTCCACGTCCACACCCATGCTAGGCGAAAAGTTGAAAATCGATAGTGCAAGCGGGGGCGCGTAGTCGATGTTGAGATCCGGCGAGCGGTAGCACAGTATGTATGCCGTCATTCCTAGAATCTTGCCACCAGCGAGACACACGCCGCTTGCGCCCGAGGTCGAGCGCGCCTGGATCCACATATGCGCGGTTGGGAAACTAGACGCCCAGTTCTTCTCCTGGTGTAGTGCTGCGCGACCTTTTTGGTCCTTGCGGGGAAGATCTAGGCTCGGGATGCGGAGCACGAAGGCGGCTGATGAAGAGAGCGTGTGCACGTGCCAGTGCAGCGGCAGCGGGAAATTTACCACCCAGCCTTCTGGTGTCGCCTTCGTAGGGCTCCAAGGCGTCCGCGATCCAGTCATGGCTTGGAGGGTCCAGTCTGGGCAGGAGAAGTTGTAGGTTGTTATTGAGAGGGCGTCCACGCTCATAGTTCCCAAGCCTGGGACTAGGAGCTTGAAGGCGTGTCCGGGACCGGTGGATATGCGCTGGATGTCAGAGACCCAGTGTTCGCGCTGGAAAATTGGCGAGCCGGATGCTGGGTAGTACGTGAAGGAGACCATGTGTGGTGGGTACGTGGTAGCGTTGGGGACAGTGCAAATGATGAACGCGATGTGTGCGCCGGATGGTAGGTCGAACTTGTTGTAAAATCCTTCGAACAGGGCATTCGGATGGGGGGCGAAATGCTCCATGAGCTTTTAATGTTTCTTAGTCGTCTCGAAAGGTCAAGGTCGTTAGGACAAGGTACTAAAGGTGCAGTTTTCTTATATCAATACTTGGAGGATCGGAATGTCGGGACTCGGGAGCAAATAAGTCATCAAAGATATCATAGATCCATGACGTAGTAGATATGATTCTGCTTGGCAAGGGTTCATAAGCATCCATGTACCAGTTGTAGATTTTTGCGACTTTTGTACATGAATACAGTTGCATAATAGTCTTCTAGGCCTACCTTTAGCTTCTACTTCTTGCCTTAGTATTTGTCTACGTCTCTTTTCCCTAAAAGACCATATAGCCATTGCAGGTAGACCAGAGTTACACATTTCTCTCAACCATCTCCATGTTTAGCTTGCTCTAACGGATCTGTTTATAAAGCTGAACCCATTGTAGGCGGGCGTCGATGTAAGTGAATAGACTCTTTACAGTTCATCCTTTCCCTTCTCCTTCCCGTCACCAATCTTCGCTTGCTCCATCAGCCCCTTCCTCACAATACTCGTCAACACTTCATACGCGATCTGCGCAGCCGCCAACCCCGTCGTCTCCGCCGCACCATCATACGCCGGACTGACCTCAACGATATCCGCGCCCACGACATTCAATCCCTCAATCCCCCTCAAGATCCGGATGAGCTCTCTAGTTGTCCAACCACCAGGCTCCGGTGTTCCCGTTCCAGGAGCCATACCGGGATCAATGACATCGATGTCGATGCTGAGGTAGATGGGCATCTCAGTTCCCACGCGGTCCATGATGGTCTTGATGACACCCTTGACGCCGATCTCGTCAATGTCGTCAGTTGCAATGCGGACCCAGCCCTGCTGCGTGTCGTCCTCGAAGTCTTCCGCTTCGTCGCCTGATAGGCGGGTACGGAGACCGGCGTGTACGGACGAGCCATTCGCGATCAGGCCCTCGGTGGCCGCAATCCAGAACATGCTGCCATGGTTGAAGAAAGACTGCGCCGTTGAATCTGTAGGATCAATCCACGCGGAGGGATACTTTGCCGGATGCCAAGTGTCCAGATGAGCATCAAAATGCACCACGGCGACCGGTCCGTAGATCTGCTTGAGCGCTCGGAGAGCCGGTAGAGCAATGCTGTGGTCGCCACCTAGAGTCAGCAGTTTGGGCTTGTGCAGGTAGGCGGTTGATGAGGAGGAGGATTTGGATGTCGGCGGTCTGGCACCGAGTTCCTGAAATGCTTCGCTCATTTGGCGCAGCGCGAGTGCGTTGTCAAAGGGCGTGATGGGGATGTCGCCGCAGTCGACAATTTTCGCCCATGAGGTGTAGGGATTGAGGTTTGCACGGGGATTAAACCCACGGAAGGAGGTTTGGCGGGATGAGCCGGCGCGAATGGCGCGTGGGCCGAATCTTGCTCCTAGGGGGAGTTAGATAGACGTCTTCCTTGAAAAGCATATTTAACCTCAAATTTCTTCAATCTAATAAGCGACAAAGTCGAGTTTCTTTTCCTTGAACGCATGACACGCGACGGATCAACATACCTGGTCTATAAGTGACTGCTGTATCAAACGGCGCTCCGATGATGCCAATATCATACTCAGTTTCCGGATGCGTAAGGCATCGGATGTGGGGTAGATGAGCAAATGTTGAAATCCCGGAAAATCCCCACTTCAAAAAAAATTAGTACTGTGGAAATACAACGTTGATATGTTGGCCATTTACGTCAGTGCCCCATTTCCTCTCGAGCTCTTCCAGACGTTCTGGGGAGAAGCGTTCTTGCTCTACATGATGAGTGTGGTGAGTGGAATGGGCGACAGCGAAGGCGGGCAGTAAGGAAAGGAGTGCGGAAGCTGTTATAAACATGTTTAGTGGTGCGAAGAATTGAGTGAGAAGAGGTAGAGAAGACGGAGGGAAACATGGCCAGAAGAAGTGATCAAAGGGCGCATTATGTAACGGCGTCTACAGCGTCTTATCGTTCGGTGCTCCGAGGATCGCAAAGCGATAGCCCGCACTCGATATATGCTCAACGTACAGCGTTGTCGGCTGGAGAAAGTCCCGATGAAGTCTTGTGCTTCTACGTCTGACACATAGACCAAATTGAGATGAGATGAAGGTTCAAAAATGTCCGGCTAATGTGACCAATCAAGATGGACGGTGAGGCGTGCACGGACATCCCGTGAGAGCGTGACAGCGCGTCTGACTGGGGCAGTTCAACTTCATCTCATCGCAGCCTCCCTCTTGTCATCAAACTCTCTCATCCAGCGCCCATACCGCCATCTAATTACATTTAGGGCCTCTCAACTGAACTACGAAACTTGACCGTTCACGAAGAATTGAAGATTCTGCGCAATTGAAGCATCATGCCTGAGGTACGCGCAACCCATCGGGGACCAGGAGCAGGGCATTTGTGCCAGCAATTAACAATGTCTAGATCGCCGAGATAGCGCGCATCGTGCACTTCTTGAAGAAACACGTCGTAGGCAAGAAAATCGCAGCTGTCAAGACCGTCGATGATGATGTACGTCCCTTCCCACTTTTTGCATCCTCACACTCCTCACACACCCCAGATAGTCTACGGCAAAGTCGGCACCTCCGCAACTGCCTTCTCCGCTGCCCTCACGGGAAAGACCATTCTCGCCGCCCGCCAACAGGGAAAATACTTCTGGCTTGAGCTCTCTTCTCCACCGCACCCACTCATGCACTTCGGCATGTCGGGCTGGATGCACTTTAATAACGATGGCACTGCACACTACCGCTCATCCGACTCCGCTCCTACCGACTGGCCGCCGCGCTTTTGGAAATTTGTGTTGCAGATGGAGAAAGCGGAGGGGGAAGAAGGGACCGAGGTCGCATTTGTGGATGCAAGGCGGTTGGGGAGAATAAGGTTGGTCGATGTGGCTGGGGAGGATATGCGCAAGACGAGTCCGCTGAAGGAGAACGGGCCAGATCCGGTGATTGACAAGGGTATCTTGACGGTAGAGTGGCTGGCAAAGAAGCTGAGGAGTAAGCGTGTGCCCGTCAAGGCACTCTTGCTGGATCAAGCAAATATCAGTGGAATTGGAAATTGGGTTGGGTAAGCTGCGCATTTCATGCTACTGCGGTTGATCCAAATCAGTACTAACTATGGGTTTAGCGATGAAATTATGTATCAAGCCCGCCTCCACCCCGAACAATACAGCAACACCTTCACCGACGACCAGATTGCAGCCCTCCACAAGGCCATGATGTTCGTCTGTGACACCGCCGTTGGGGTCCTGGGCGACTCGAGCAAGTTCCCTGAGGACTGGCTGATGAATCATCGCTGGGGGAAGGGCAAGAAGGACGGCGCGAAGCTCCCCAACGGCGCGAAAATTACATTCTTAAAAGTAGGCGGTAGGACTTCTGCTGTTGTCCCAAGTGTACAAAAGAAGACAGCTGCTGTTGCTGGAGACGTGGATGAGGACGGGGATGAGGATAAGGACGAGGACGAGGATGAAGATGAAAAGCCGAAGAAGGCGGGGAAACAGAAGAGCAAGGCTGCAAAAGATCAGAAGGAGACGAAAACCACTACACCGGCGAACACCAAACGAGGACGGAAGAAAGTAGACGAAGATGTTGTTAAGGTGGAGGAGGGCGGGGAGGAGGATGAGGAAGAGGAGAAGGTTCCAGCTGCGAAGAAGCAGAAGACGAGCAGCAACGGAGCGTCACGAAAGGCGAAGAAGACTGCCAAGGAGCCTGTCAAGAGCGAGCACGATGTGGGTGGAAGGCGAAGATCCGGCCGTGTGTCAAAGGTTGAATCATACTCGGAGGATTGAGGGTATTGTGGATTGTGTAAGCACCGTGTTATCATCGAACTAGTAACATAGTTTTCATTCTCACACAAGCCGTCTGTCGAAGAGCTGAGCGTACGCGTGTGGCAACATTATGGGCGGGTTCATAAAGCACAACTATAATGTAGTAATTGAAGTATATGGTATTTCCAAACTGCAAAAGTTTTTGATCTTGACGCGCAATGTTCACACCCCTTTTCCACAATCATCTCTGCCCTTACCTAATTACCCCCATTAAAAAAAGACCTAACCACATACGCCCACATCGTTTGCCCAAGCCTATGACATGACCCATCCATACTCGGCACACTCTTATACTTTGCAAACGGCGCATTGAAAAGTTCTTGTCACCATGATCAGAATCTTTTATGCTCCCTTCGGGCCATGGAACCCAAATGGGTCGCATCGAGAGTCGTGATTCGCATCGTCGAAGACGCAGGGGAGGCTGCCAGTCTTGCGAGTGGCTATCGCTACGGCCACGTCGGCGGGTCGCATGGGTTGAGGGAAGGGTACGCACGGAATGGAAGTTATGTTAAGCAGGCTGATTTTGAATTCGGAAGCGAGCACGGCCCGGTGTTAACAGTGTTGTGCCCAGGGAAGTTTTAAAATACAACAAACAACTCATGGATGACCTCAAAATGGAGCCACGCGTCGGCCTCCGAGAAGGCATCTAATTGCTCTAATTTCAGTGTACGACTTCAAAAGACAGGGCAAACAACAACCCTACCAGAAAGCTCACCAACCCACAAAGTAGACATGAAGCTAGTTGAAGCTTTTTCATTCATTTAGAGCTACCCGCAGTCCAACATCACTGCTGCTCGTCACCACTCTCTGCACTATCCGCTAAGTCCCCAGCCTGCGCCTCAAGGGCAAGAACATTGTATACGTTTCTTCCTCGAGCATTAGTAAGCCGAGTATCTCAATGAAAAAGATTCGCGTACTCTCCACAGTAGTGTAAGGCGGAGGACACTGTGGTCTCAACTATTGACAAGCCCAGTATGAAGAGACTCGGTCTCAAAATTAGCAACAATCTTAAAATACCACCAAAGTGACGTCTCAGAGATAAAACTGAAAAGAACAGATGTTATACCTTTTCTCGCCGTGCCGTACGGCACAGTTTCCCTGAAGCGGCTAAGGCATTCCCTCTGGCCAATGTTGCTTATGGGTATTCCTTACTAGACACAAGCCCCTTTGTAGGCAGCAATGTTTCAGAATTCACATGTTTATTGGGCAATTCAAGGCATCCACATTACCCCGCAGCGGCGCCGCAGCGGCGCACGTCATCCATCTTTCGAGATAGCCATAACGTCACATTGATTCATTCCAACTATCGTGGCAGCAGCAAGCAGTTGTAGTTGGACGATGCATAGAAGTAAGATAATCTGACGCCCAAGGCCGTCAAATCAGCACATAAATACTTAAGATGAGGATTTCAGAATCTCACGACCCCACAACACATTTAACCATATATTGAAGGATTACGAAACATACACGTTTAAACTAAGTAGAACTTTGTGTTGTAAGATTAAAGGTAAAATCTTCAATCCACTTTTCCTTATGTGGTCAGCACGCTCTCTCCCATAGAGCTGACTGTTGCGGCAACAGCTTGAATATGGAGGAGGCACAGAAGACTGCCTTAAACGAAGAGGAGGCACATAAGACTTCCTCGAACGAAGAAGAGGCAAAGCAAGGGTACGTTCTATTCCAATATGAGTCTGCCTGTCAGTTTCATCTTCTGGACACGAAAGTACGCAGGACTTTCTATGGCTTCCTGCAAATCTGTCCATGAACGCGAGAGATGTGTAAATGTGTGATCATGGCCTGATACAAAATGGCAGTCATTTATTTTCCCTACTTCCTGCTTCTTAGGGTCCCTTCTAGATTCAATTGCATCTACCATGCGTTTTCTTTTCCTTTTGCTACTTTTCACGCAAGCCGTTATATCGACTGTACTTTCTAATGCTATGGTTAGGATCGCATCTGCTGCTCAATCAGAAACTCGGAGCAGCCAACTCGAACATCGAGATGAAGCTACAACATACATAGCATGGGCGACGGACCCTAACAATCACAACGAACTCCAGGAAACGCGTAAATTCCTGAACGATACGGTCGTGGACAAGAACCAACACATCAGCTTCTTTAAATCCAGGAATGGCAGATCTTTCCTTTGGGGCGGCTTAACATTGGACGACGCTGCTCTAAAGAAAGTACGAGAGTACCCAGCGATAAAACATGTGATCGTGGAACCTGAGGTGGAAGACGACCTTGCGATTTCAGTAATAGTCGAACGAAAACAAAGCGAACAGCATCGGGTTGGAAAAAGCGGGATCCTGCACCTAAAAATCTTGCCTTAATCAACCAGCCAAAGTAAGTAAAACAAATTTAGAGTATCTGATGCTCAGCATCTAATAAATAATTTTGCCCATAGGGATACAAAACAGGAAGATTATAACAGTTTCGTCTATGAGGCGAAAGCAGGAGAAGGCACCTTCATCTACGTTGTTGACACAGGAGTGGCCTATTCTGTGGAATATGTACGTCTATATGACTAAGTCAAAGCAATTTGCGTTAACAAGATAAATAGGAGAAGGGTAAGCGGGAGTTTCCCAATGGTAAAGCTTTCTCTTTACAGACTGATGCATCCAAGGGGGATAACGAGGCAGAAGACGAGGATTCGGGTCCTAAATCCCATGGCACGAAAGTGGCTTCAGTAGCCCTCGGTCAACGCTTTGGGGTTGCCAAAGGAGCAACTCTGATCTCAGTTAAAGGGACAAGGAAGTTCGTGGATAGGCTTGGAGCGATCGACAGCATCTACGAAGACATTGTTGTCAGGAACCCAGACCGGGCCAAAAAATGTGTCGTCGTGATTGCTTGGAGCATAGAAAACAACGATCCGCTTTACGAACCGGAGTTCAAAGATACAATCAAGCCTCTTCTTAACCTGGGGACCCCCGTGATAGCGTCAGCCGGAAACAACCGCAAAAGCTCGGACGATATCGACAGGTTACCACAGTTACTGTATGAGCCAGAATTCCCACTCATCAATGTTGGGGGATCTGATATTGACGGCAATCGTGTTGATACCCCACAAGGTGGGCCCAAACTTGCGATCTATGCACCAGGCCAGAAGGTTGCAGCGTCGAAGAAAGATGGAACAATAGAGGTGGTTAAGGGCACATCGTTCGGTAAGTCTTCCCACCACCTCAAAACTTACCTGTTGAGACTGTACCCCTTCTTTCCAAGGAGATCTATTGATGAAACCAATCAGCCGCTCCTGCTGTAGCAGGCTTGATCGCAACGTACATGGCCTACGATACCATCCCTTGGGATGACAGCAAATCGGGAATTGAGCGCGTTGAGGTAATCAGGAAATATCTCCAATCTGATGACTCCAGTGTGATACGGAACACGGCTGCCGGCATAAAAATCATCTGGAACGGCGCCACGATAGACGATCACAACAATGCCCAACCGGAAGGGGGGAGTCTACCACCATACAAACCTGGTACCTGTATCGCCAGTGTCTTCCAAACCCAGGAACTCTACTCACCTACTTTAATTACCTATGGCTGGGAAGGCAGACTCTATGACGACAGTGGCGCCTACATTGATGGATGCAGTACCGAGTATGAAATCCATCCAACAACCGAGGACTTTAGCATTAACTGTGATCCTCTCAAAAACAAAGTCAACGTGCATATTGGAGATGGTGACGTCTTGGAGTTCGAATTCGGCGATCAGGCCTGGAGGTCGGATGATGATAACTTATGTTTGGTTGGTGTGTGGGAACAAGACGGTGAGAAGCCGGTAAGTAATATGGGCATGTTTACTCGCGGAAGTTTAATGCTGATAGGCGTTACAGAAGCGTTTTATGAAGTGCGACTTCAAGTGCGAATAAGTTAGTATATTGAAACAAGAAACTTTCTATTGCCAAACTTCTTTCAATTGGCCCTGTTTTGCATGTTTGCTTTCCACGGGCGTTGAGAAAGCGGTAATTCTAGGCTAACTCTTTTATGCATGGACACTAGTAAAGTTCCTGGAGGTTTTTCATTTTGACTTAGCCACAATGTAATAGGCCTTATATTGTAGACGTAGTTTATATGCACGATGCGCCTTTTCATTTACTACGTTTCATCAAATTTAAAGATGACATTGAACCCCCATTGAGACTTGGGCTCGTAGAGGAAGCCTTTTCTGTAAGGGGTTTCTGATGGGGAACAATGATCATATGACGACTGCGTTGTTCTAGGACAGATCAAGTCAGAGCAGCTTATAAGATGTCTAACCAAGATCAGCTAGCTACATCTAGACAAGCCTAAACCGTTAAATTTTCTATAGTGGTGCTAGTCTTTCATGAGCTGAACTGACTGCTAGATACGGTCAGCGTGGACTATGCGTATTGCGTGGTGTATACATTCACGAGGTAGCATTCACTTATATGTACTTCCTAGCGATGATATGTCTAGTCCTAGTCTGCATGGGCTCGTCGGCAGCACGTAGCATTAGGGAAGATGGCTGGGCACTTAAAATTGATTGGACAAAGGGACTTGAAGGCTTCCCTATGTCACTCACCGTAATCGATGGTTTTTCTCTTCATTAGATAATGCACCTGGGTGGAAGATGATGGTTTCACGACGTTGTTGTCGCAGTGATCGAATAGTTTCTACATTTAATCGCAGATCTCGTATTGGACGGTACACCTATGCCAGTTGTTGCTAAGCAGAGGTACTCTAAACGTTGTTGATTCTCTTATAATCTAGTTTAGGCGAGGATGACGCGGCCATGGACGTGTTATAATCCTTCGTGTGGCTCGAGGGATGTCATTGCTTAGTCAACGGTCTCACCGGCCACGCGTAATAGCCCGTAAAAGACGCAATATCGGTAGCTGTATGGCATTCTCTGTTGGAGCTTAGGCAGCCATAGTTCAAAACTAACTGGCCTTGAAATACCATAGCGTCTAGTTAGTCAAAAGGTTCATATTTCAATCTCGCGAATTCTACGAAGTGGTAACTCAAATCATAGAATATCCCGCAGCCAGCAGTAGAAGTAAAATTGAGGAATTGATTAACTATGGGTAAGCTTCAGTAGCCTATTTCTAAGAGCTCCAGGTAATCCTGAGATTCTGGTAATCTTGAGATCCTAGTAATACTAAGATCCTAGTAATCCTACGATCTTGCGATCCTGATCCTATGACCCTAAGAACCTGGGTTTATCTTACTAAGTAAGTTATACGCCTGTATACTTAATTAAAGGTGATAGATCTCTTACTCCATTAACATCTCATCATGCATTTCCTCATTCAATTGTTGCTCGTCTCGAACGCGGGCGCTGCATCTCTGCTCGGGCCTGATGGTCCCTACCGCGTTGGCTTCTCCCAATATATCATCCCACATATTACTCCTGATGACCCTACTCCAGGGCCCGGCAACGAGCTACTCGCTTACCTCTACTACCCGACGCGCAATACCTCTAGTCCATCACCCGTTCCGTACTTCGACCCGCGCAGTGCGGCAATCTGGGACCCTCTACTAGAACTCCCTGAGGGTTCGCTGAAGAAGCTGACGACCAGCCTGCTCGGCAACGCGAGCTTCCTAGACGCCCCGACCGGGTATCCGACTGTTCTGTTCTCCCCCGCCGCGGGCTTTAACGCTTGGATGTACTACGGGCTGCTAGCGAACCTGGCGTCCAATGGCTACACCATCCTTGCCATCGATCACCCAGGCGAGCCACCGTCGCTACGCTGGCCCAATGGGACTGAGACCATCGGCCTGAGTGTCGACGTCAACTTCACCACAAGCCTAACGCGCAAGGTCCACATGTACCGGGTCACCGATCTGGCAGCCGTGCTGTCTTGGTTTCCCACGTTCGTACGTAGGGCTGGCGCCCCGTTCAATACGTCGCAATTCCTTGCTCTGGGTCATAGCATCGGCGGCTCGGCCTCGGTCACGTTCGCCCCTGACCATCAGAAGGTGAGGGCCGCGGTCAACCTCGATGGGGGTTTCTCCCAGCACGAGACGGCTGTGACCAACGTCGGCCGGCCGGTCTTCCTCATGAGTAGTATCAATCACACGATACAGTACGATCCATCGTGGGCCGAGTTCCAAGAGCATCAGACCGGCTGGTGGGAGAACATCAGCATCTATGGCTCCGGACATTTGGATTATTGTGATATCGCAATGTGGAAGGGTGCCCTAGGCTTCAGTCCTTTCGTCCAGGAGCAGTTTGGCCCAGTAGGCGGAGTCCGGACGACGCAAATTGTTCGGAAGTTTGTTGGCGATTTCTTCGGGTGGGTACAAGGTGGAGATAAGGGAGTGATTGCAGCACCAAGTTTGGAATGGAGAGAAGCTGTATATGTGAATGGGAGCGACTTCGTGGACTTGTAGTTAATAAAGCCAAGTAGTCTAGATATTGCACGACAAGGTTGAAAGTCAAACCAGCCTTCTGGACCCCACCCAGTTTTCTAATGATAATTAGGTGAACGCTTCAGTGTTATAATTGCTGTTTAAAATAGAAAAAATGTGCAAAAAAAAAGGTAATGATAGCAGCAAGCAGGCTTCTAGTATTAGTATCGAAAGACTAAAATTTATCGACTCCTCTTAAGTACCTCACTTAGCCGGCGCTAGGCCCGCGCTAGGAAGGGTCCTTACAAAATGCTCCTTTAAAGTCCTTTATGTAATGTGCACGGCAAGCGAGCTAGTACCGAAAACAGTTGTAAGCAAATCGGCAACAATTCAAGCGAGGAAAATCAAAACTCAAAACGCAAATTGCAAAATCAACAAACACATGCATACACACCTACAAATAATTTAATACTGTGACTAATACCATGTAGAATAAAATAGTCTTCTACTACTTACACGCCATAATATCTCTTCACAGACGCTCCCAATACTAATGTAAAGGTGTCACGATCAAGCTCTATACCACTCGGCCATGAACTACCAAAAAGGTGCAGTGAACTTGATAGGTGAACTGTGCATAGAATAGCATATATACGCATGACAAAAGGGCTGGGCCCTAGTTGGAGGATCCTTCGGCTCGCAGGATCTTGTAAGTTCCGCCGGCCTCTGCTTCTTCTTCTTCTTCTTCTTCTTCTTGCTTCCTTCTGTCTCTAGATAGCCTCTTCTATTTCCTTACATAAGGAGACATTGTAAGGTCGGTTCTGGCCTGTACATACTGTAAGACTGGTACCTGCCCGTATGGAGGCAATATTGGCTCGGGAGTCATGTGATGTAGCCTATTACAGTATACTCCTATCTATCCCGAAACCTACTCTCAACCCTATTAGTGCGACACAACTTTACAGCTGATGCCTTAGCTCCAGTGCCGGTAAAAAGTTAGATGGCACTGATCCCGCGAGATGAATAAGATGAGCGATTGCATGTAAAGGATATGGGTGGGAATAGTGTACCGGTATATCATCATCGCCGAAGCCAAGACGCTATGACGTAAATGGCCTAACCATATTCACATTTTGTTTTCAGCCAATTAAATTTGCTCTCCATTGAGAGCAACCACTTTGGGGGGTGTCAGTGATAGGTTTGGTATTAATTCTAATTCACATATCAGAAATGCCCTCTAACGACGGTACAGTTGCCAAAGACTTTGAACATCTGTCCGACCACCACAAATCCTCCAATGACCGGTGCAAATGAAACAAAGATTAGCACATGCCGAAATACATGAAGAATACGAGATGAAGCAGACGGAAGGTCAAGTGAAGACGACGAATCTAGTCGGGGCTCCAACATGGAGAAGATCCCAATGATAGTCGGGGTAAGCACGCCGACCGCAATCCATGAAATAATCCAACCTCTTTCCGCCTGGGTACTATTGCCTGCACTAAGTCTCGTCAAACCTGCAAGGATTACGAAAGGTACCAATCCAAGTAGAACTAGCAACGAAAGCATGACTGAATATCCCCATGGTCTCATAGGGATGTTATGCTTCCGGGCGGCTAGTGCATCAAAGTCGATCTCACCCACAATGCCATCAAACACACCATTGTCACACTCTTCAAGCTCGGAGGTCCATATAGTATACAGAGTCTGATAGGTTGGTGTCAAACAATTGCCGACGAGGTTCATCAACGACATCCATGCATAGGGTAGGACTGTTAGTCCGAAGGCAGTGAAGCCGTAGATGTCGATCTGGTTACCTTGAGCTCGATACAATGTGGCGGTTGCCCACGCTAGTTGACAAAAGCTGATGACTATCCGGGGAAGATCATAACTGCTTGATATCTCTATCTCGGGATGGTGAGCAGGCACTTCCTCTTCGTGCCTCGTAGGATTCGATGCAACCCGATGATCTTTCTCTAAATCTTCATTCTGCGGTTCAGATTTAGAGCCTGGATCCGTGTTTTGTCGACCATTAGACTTGATATTTCTCATACGAACTGGTGTATTCGGTGGGACTATATATCTGGCATATGTCGTTGGTGGATGGCAGCAACCGTGAATAGATGTGTCTTGGCTGCACATGACAAGGCGACCATCCCACCACTTTGAACGCGAACGTTCAGATGGACTTGCTCTCAACGTTAGCTCTAGGGGCTGGAAATCTGAACATGCATACTCACGGCTTGCTTTCATGCTCCTTTGGGTCAACGTTTGTTCCGCATCCATCTTCGAGTTGATTGCTATTGCTGACCTCAAGATTCATCACATCATCAACCTTCTTAACCATACATAGAGCCCCCGCTCGCGCCGCCTTTTGGAGGGCATCTTTAACAAATATTGGCCGGAGGGCGAAGACAGAGACAGCTCTTGCCATCCCATACAACGGAAACGCCAGAGCCAGTATGATCTGAGTGACCTTCTCACCCGTTGACTGGCCTGGCGTTGTCATGATGGTCGCCGCATGAGCGAAATAGTTCCCGACGTAGAACGTGATATAGTCGGTCCAGATAGGTGGCACGCAAAGGAGCCTCGGGTTTCCATGGTTTGTGGTCCCCTCTGGGACAGGAATGGTGATGTTTGGCATCGTTGAAGCTGGGCATGGAGTTTGTCAGGGGGCAATGAAGGGTTGAGATGGGTGAAACCAAGGGAAACAAATTTTGCGGCTGAATAACGACTCACACGGCTGTCCAATGGGGCATTGTGCTGGAAGTGACTACAGCAGCAGGGTATGTGTGCCATTTTCGGTTGTGCCAACACAACACCAATTTGCATCTCAGATAGATCCACGCTATGTAAGAGGATTCGATAAACTAGATTGACAAACCTGCTTTTGACATAGTGAGAACCTTCAGGAATCCTAGAAAGCTTGTAGCATGCCAATTGCAGAAAAGAGAGTTGCAGATACGGAGCGGGGTCGAGTGGCGCGCTTTTGCTTTTGTGAATACGGATAAGAGCTGCGTAAGTGTATCAGCTTGGCGTCACACCCACTAACGCTGGAAAGCTTCACCACATCACCGTAAGGCTATGTGAACAGTCATATCTCGTTGTCTCCCAATCACTTTTCTAGAGCAATGGAGAGGGATATTGAGCAACATCCACATATACTTAACCAAGAAGGAAGCCTCCATGAAGCCGCCGCGCTTGAGTTAGAGAATGAAACCGAAAGACAACAAGAACTAGTTGCAACTGCCGGGCAGTCTCAATTGCAGAGACCTGGAGCGATCGTGAGTTTTCCTGAAGGTGTTATTAAAGCCCGAAGCTCTGGTGACCTGGATCTCTCACTGTTGTTTCTGTCTATAACCAATGTAATCGATGACATCTTGTGTGCGACTACCTGGCCAGGGTGGCCAGAGAATCGTTGGGCCATCGCTATACCACTTTATGGATCAAATCTAAAGCTCACAATCTGGGAACGGGATCTTCGGAATGAATGGGGTCTAGGCTCTCTCGACGAACTGGAGAAAGACGAATGCTTCTGCGTTCTTGCGGAAGAGATCTATCTCCGCTTCAGCATTATCCAATCACAGCTAAAACTCTTCTCTAAACGGTCTGGTTGGGGACAAATCAATGGCCCAGATGGACAAGAGGATACCGGCGACGTAGAGTTTCTCCAATTGTCTGTGGATGCGCTCATTGCTCAATGCAAGAAACTCGGCAATGAAATCAATGAGGGTTCCATTCTTGCTCGACGATGGGGTATTGGAGTAAGCGCAGTACTGGATAGGGTGAGCTCCTTACGGGGCAGATGCGGTAAAGTGAACTTATTAAACCCTCAGAACTCGTTGCTAATTCTCTTAGAACTTGACAGTCAATTTCGAGAAGGACTTATAGAGCCCGAAAAATTCATTCGGTGGCGGTATCCTAAGATGAATGAGATGACACTTCGGCGACTGTGTCATTCGTTTGAGACTAAATACAACGTTCTTTTCTACTGGAAGCAGCATCAAGTAATCTTAAGCAAGGATAGAACCGAAGAACCAACGGTCGCAGCTGAAACGAACGAAGCTCCTACACAAACCCTCAAAACAGCCCACGTACCCGCAAAACTATCGACCAAAAAACTTAAATACGTACCATCCGAGACTAATCCATCTAAGTATAATTCCTCATTTAAACCAACAACATTCATACCACTGGCACCTTCTGTAGCGTCAAAAGTGACGTCTATGAGCTTGCACCTTGGCGAAACCTTCGACTTCCCACCTCCAGCGTGGAACGGTACTATACATACTTGTTACATATGTCAAACAACATTGGATATTAAATCATGGCCGTGAGTCTAAAACACTTGAACAAGTCCAATCATTTGCTAAGATAATATTGAGCGCCCATTTGCAGGAACACATTGAACCGTATTGCTGCTTTGTCAATGATTGTTCAGCTTTCAACAGAAGCTATTCGAAACCAGCAGACTGGGTTGAGCACATAGAGAGTCATTCGTTGCAATACACCAACAATGAAGTCGAGGAACATATGAAAGCCCTTGCTACTTCGGAGATTGCACGGTTCGAAAACTTGAAACAGATGGCCAGATTCTGGACCAGACGGAACTTTCTATCCTGTCCGTTCTGTTGGCAAGGTCCGCTGGAGGGCGACATCACTGCAGTACATTGGATGTATACACAACCGGCTCACATTGCCAATCATTTCGAGGCATTGTCACTAACGCTGCTCCCGTTATGGGAGTTTACAGATGAGATAATGTTGAGTGATAATGGGACAGGTGACGAATTAGAAAGCAAAATGTCAGACCGAGACAGTCTCCACGACATCGACCTCGATTTCTCTGATGAGGGGCAGAGAGTAGAAGACGGCTATAATGCCGAAATGATCGAAGGTCAACCAGAGGTTGAAATGTGGAATGAAATTCCAGGCTACTTGGGTCGGGACAGGCAAACCCCCGATCCTTTGGATCCAGTACTAGCGACCTTCGCATGGCATGAACGTAGACAAGGTATGACACCTTACTTTCATCGCAATTAATCACTGAATTGTCCAGATGTCGACGAAATTGATTCAACTTGGAATAACATTCCCAATACCATCGGCCCAAATTCAATCAAAGATATGGTGCCCCGACATCAGGTGCTTCATGAGATTGACGTCCTTTTCCGGGATTCTACGTCAAAGAAGCCCGTACTCCTCTATGGACCTAAGGGGATAGGCAAGACGTCTATAGCACTGGAATATTGCGACCAGGCAAAGCAGAACTATGATACTATGTTTTGGATCGATGCTAAGAATCTGAAAAGCATTGAAGTCGATGTGAATAATATAATACACATGATAACCCGCGAGAAGGTGGCCCTTTCAGCATCTGATGGTATGGATTTTCTAACAAACCATATTTCTGGACTGCATCGACGCTGGCTTTTGGTCCTGGATGAAGTAACCGATAATACCCGGCATATTTGCAAACAGCTGCTGCAGTTGGGTAATGCAGGCTCCGTTCTCGTCACAAGTCGTGATTTTAGGCTGCAAGCTGGATTCAACTCCGTCGAAGTGCCCATCCTCACTACAGCTGAGAGCTTGAGTATTCTTGAAAAATTTGGCAACTACACTTCGGAAACAGACCATGCTCGACTCGTGGAAATTGCGATAAAATTAGATCACCGACCTGTATTGCTTTATCAAGCGGCAAGATTCATGGTCGAAAAGAGTGTCTCCGCAGCACAGTTTCTGAAAGAACTTTCGAGTTGGGTAGACGAAGCGGTCGAGGGCAATTGGCCAATAGCAAAGCCGCTAACATCAGAGATGCAGCCGCAGGTCGCTGAAGCGATAAAGTCAACTAACTCGTATCCGAAGACACGATCTAATCTCGGTGAAGGCGTTATTCCCGTGGCGGGGATGGTTCTTCACGATGGGGGAGGGAGAGCCTCGGCCCCAGAAGTTTCCCTATCTGAACTTCAAACGCTACGAGAAGGCGAAGGTGATTCTTCAACTAATAATGAACCTACGAAGGATGACAGCAAACGGAATGCGGCCAATGTTAATGCGATCATTGTAAAGGCAGAGGCACGTCGAGAGAAGACACTCTTCATCCAAGCTTTCAAGACGATGGTTTCTGATGGGAAAGCTAGTGTTAGAAGTTTTGCACGCACTATGGATAGGTCAACGAGGCTGAAGTTTTATTGATTTAAGCTAGCACGCATCCGCTGCGTCCTCTTATTAGGAGTGTTGCTCGTGTCTTTAGCTGTCACAGGGTCCGCCCACAATCACTCTTGATACTCCACCTCCTTTACACAGACCCTGATCGACCGCCACGAGTGGATCACGAGAGAGTCGAAATTCCCTTGAGCTCAATCCCTTCTTTTTTTTATTGACTTCCTCATCACATACCTGGTTATCACTTGATTCCTCTATCATCGCCGCAATAAGTCTCAACACTTTTTTCAAGGCCCAGCGATCCTCATAGCGTGTCTTCGTTTCATCGCAAGCCACATCTTGCGACTGCGAGAGGGCCTTCAGCGGAGGTAGAGGAACCATAAGAATTGATACGAACTCCCTCTCTGCTGCTACGATCAAGGCGCTACAACTATATAAGAATTGACCGCAGAGGTGTGTAGTCTGCAGTCAATTGAACAACCTCTCCTGCCCTATCTTACCGTTACGTCGGAGTTGTAATGAAACGTATGGGCGTAGGGAAAATTCTGAAACGGTACGTTTACACTGCGTAGCATCCAAATAATTCATCACTAATGTACGAAAGTAGCAGGATCTTTGGAAATTTACGTGTCGGCGAAACGAGACGTATTACGTATCGTTGACTGTGTTAGCTGGGATAGAACAGCGTTCTCTGTCGGCGTTGTCATTGGATTTGGGGAAACTTTTTCCCAAACGGCACACTGAACTCACAAAATGCGCGTCCCATTCCGGACTAGCGAAATAGAGGGGTACATGTACTCTACATCCCGCCTCTCTCCACCACGCATGTATAACCATTCTCCTTTCTTTCTCTCAATATCAAAAAACGGGCCTACTCGTCTAATATCTACACCATGGCCGACTCACACTCCAACAAGCCCACCACCTCCAATCCCCCCACAGTCTACCAACCCCCACCAACATACGACCAAATCGCCGTCACGCCCCTCCTCCCCACTTCCCGCCTAATAACCCTCGCCGGCATGGTCGGTGTCTCCACGTCCCACGAACTCGCCCCGGACTTCGATTCCCAAGTGCGCCTCTCTTATCAAAACATCTTGAACGCCTTGAAATCAGTGGGTGCGACCCCGAGGGACATTATTCATGTGAAGCATTACATTGTAAAAGATTCCGGAAGAGTGGGCGTGGAGAGTGAGGAGGAGTTGACAAGGGTCTGGGGACATCATTGGATGGAGTTTATGGATAAGGAGGGGGAGGGGCACAGGCCACCGGATACGGTGGTGGGGGTGGCGTGTTTGGCAACGAGGGAGCTATTGTATGAATGTGAGGTTTGGGCTATTGTTCATGGTTGAGTGGGGAGGGCGAAATCAGCTGGGCTGAGCTTGTGGTACGCTAATTGTTCACTTAGAATTGAAAAGTTGTGCAAATATGATGAGAAATCTAGTCGTACGCAGTATTGGGAATGGTGAAGCACTCTTCATACAATTAATATGCTGTTTACAACTTGTAAATCTCAAAAATGCTTCCTTCCTTTATACTAGTACTTTGCTCACCAGGTTTACACGTCCATATGTCTATGCGTTTCATAATATATCAGCTATTCAAGTTCTCTGGGTCGCCAAACCACTCAATCCCAAGTTTTGTTAACTATTCATAGCTATTTCCAGGATCGTTAAACATTGCCTGTTTCTCCCAGTCTCTTGCTACTAGCCCCCGGACAATAGTCCCCAATCCCATTCTTGTGTCGCGCTATGAACCGGGCTAAATTGTCTTCTAGGTGGGGAGGGCAGCATTAACACTATTTCCAAGAAGCGCCCCTATTTTTTCAGAAAGCATGCACTGACTGTGAGCATATTGACCTTGGTTGGGTTGTCCATATTCTGTAAATGACTTCTTGAAAACTCATTAATTGATCTTCGCTCCGTACTTCACTTATCCATAACTTCTGGTCTATTGTCACAGGTAGCAGCGAATCGTAAAAATATAGCTTGGACTTCAAACCCGGCATCCATTGGATCGTGCCCCTCATTGGTGTCGTGCTCTTCCAGGGCGTCGCATGCAGATCATGAACTCTCAGTTCGCCTACATCGCCAACATATACCCTAAATACGCAGCTCCGCCTTTGCCGCAAATACCGCGGCCCGCAGTTTGTCCGCAGGATGACCAATATTTCTCTCGCAACCCATGTTCGTGCAGCTCGGCATGGGGAAAGGTGTGAGTATATGGGTTAGTATTATGTCACTATGTTCGGGACTACTATCTGTCTTGTACTTTACTGGAACTGTGTTGAGGAAGAGGAATAGGTTATTTTCTACCAAAAATGAAAGATAGCGCTGTTTTTATTCTTTAGATCTCATTCTGCTTTTTCATATCATACATCGATGGGTTACTATTTTTCAGAATCAGTATTCAAACTTTCAGTCTTGTTCAAGTTGGTTCGAGTAAGTTTTCAATATCATGTTGCTAATAGAAAAACACTGGAGGATATCTACTTCATTTGATCGCACATTTTATGAGATAGAAGTGGAAACGAACTGTGATGAGAGCACATTTATTGCCACCGAGTAGAACAGGAGCTCGCAGGTCGTCCCTTAAGCAAACCAATGCAACATTAAATTATACCTTTCCTGCCACAAAAGCCGCCGCGGTGGGTGCATCATCCTGGTAATTGAGATGAGCAGATGTGATTAATATGCCTCCCTCACAAATATTATCACCAGTGTGACAAATGGTAAGCGTATTCGATGTGGCGATGCTGCCGAAAGACTGGCCTTTCTTAGGGTCCCCGAAGACAACGACTAACCACGTTAGCAAGTTCTGAATGGTGAATATGGTAAATAGTGTCGTACCAGCTGCGACCCTTGCAGCGTTAGCCGCCGTAGTCTTTTGTGCTGCGTTATGTACAAGTTGAGCTCCTTGGCTGTAGCCTGCTAGGACGATCTTAGTTGAAGGACACTTAGAAGCTGCCTATTCATCTCACAAGTTAGCGTCTGTAGTTCTTGTGTACGTCGTTGAACTTGCCATAGAAATCAGATTCGTCATTGTGGTGCTTCCTGCAGAATCACCGCCTGCTAGGAAACCGGCGATACTAGCCGAGTATGTAACACCCTGAATAGCCAACTGGCTCGTTCCACCAAGATCCGAGGCCAGGTTATTGAAGAACAAGGGACCGACTGCCTCAGCATCACCAACATTTCCGTCCTGGTTAGTTCCACGAGCGTAAATAACAGTGACAGGACGGCAGGCGGTACCGTCGGTAAGCTGGTTGTACGTGTCTCCGGTGAATTGGCGTTTAGTAAGAAGATATTCTTCTGGGGTCAGACTGGAGCCCTCGATTTCTCTTATATTGAAGGTTGGGGCGGCGGTGGTGCAGGAAATGAGCCCCACAAGAGTTACAATGAATGAGGTCTTCATGATGAGATGAGACACACTGTAATAATCGACAAGGGAAATGGAAGTGATTGAGGTGGGGTAAAATCTACTTGTGAGACTATATCCGCAACATAGGTACACGAGCCGGGTATTTATACAAGAAGACCACCATCCTACTCTCTCGTCGAGCTTTACCTTAGCTTCCTGCCCCTCTTTGCCTTCTTTGCCATATGTAAGCTGTTTCCCCCCTTCTTCGGCGCCTTTGCTCATAAAGAGCATTGTGACCGAATCCTGTCTTATACTGTCACTTGATCCGTTCGAACAGCTTCACTGTAGTCTAGAGGCATACCGGATGCATCCCAAAGCAGCAGAAATGGCGGTGGGATCTGAAGGCTTCATTCACAAGCCATGACCTCGGCTAGAGTCTGTTTCAATTGAAGTTTTTCAGTACATGTTATGGCTTGGACGGCGCATTGGCGCATAATGTTAATTATGTTAGTGGCGGTTGACTTCCTGTTCGGAGAGAGTGCATTGACCACCTTCTATTTTGGGTTAGTGAAAGCTGGGGTACCGCAAGTTAGTGAACACGTGGGAAAGCATAGCGTTTGCGGGGTTCATACTAAGAGAATTAATTCCGTTACCTGGGAGGCCTCGGATGCACTGCTGGAGAGCTGGAGAGGTTAGGCAACTGCCATGGACCCAGCAATGAGACGAGAAGTATAAAGGTTTCAAAAGATATGAGACACGCGGTTTTCATACTTGGTAGGAAGGAATGGTGATATTGGAAGGGCTTTTCGGGCACCAGAATATACGTACTTGGTCAGGGATGGGAGTCTAAGCACCAAAATGAATAGTTCGTCGTCCCTGAATTTCGATCATCAAGATCGACAGCATAGGAGATGGCTCGGAGAAAGTTGACACGGAAGAGCCGACACCTTAATTTTGTTTGAAGAAAATCCGGATGTATTTGAATTTTCACAGAGTCGGTGGGGATGCTTGTACGTGAAGTATAAGGTTCGACGTAAAACGGATTCCGCGGGGGCAGATCTCCCTTCCGGGACGTGAGTAGCTTGAGTGGAGAGCCCAGCTCTATGAAATACCCGCATATGCTCACGACATAGCGCTTGGGGGAGGGCTCTAAACTCACAGCACAAACTTGACCAAATAAGCAACATTCTGTAGCAATGACTCAGACCCCAGCTCCTCAGCAATCCTCTTCCCCGCAAGCCGCCCAAAAGTCAACGATCTGAGCGCCGATGTAGCCAGTGGATATTCTGCACTCAATTAGTCAGCTCTCTTCCTATTCATCTCACAAGCGTCATACATACTATTATAAAATAACCTCATCATCTCACCCGCAGCGTACTGTCTCTGAATCGGCACATCATTCGTGCCCAGCACCCTCGCATCTGTATCCGTCTCGACGCCTCCATACGTGAACGTCAAATCTGCCATAACTGGATATCCATAGAATGTGGGCGTCACAATCGGATTCAACCAGTTGGATTTATTCGGAAGGAGACTTATCGTCGCTTTCTCACCGAACTTCATAAGATCAAAACTCCTCATCGTTGCACACAGCGTTGAACTCCCGTATCGTCTTCTCAGCTCCTCTGAGTCAATGCGTAGCTTTATCGCGAAGTTGTGGATTGTGTCTGCTTTCCCGGGCTCCTGGTATGTAGTGTCATACACCCACCTGGGACGGAACCGCTTCATGACCGGATCTCGCGCGAATTCGAGAGCGATCATCTTGGAGCTAACGAAGAGGTGTCGTTTCCCTTCTTTGACGTCGAGGGTTATGTTGATGCCTGCACCGACTCATCATGATACACAAACTTGTCCCATTCAACTTGGACGTAACGAGCGCTGTTTTGCGCTTCAGTTCTAAGCTCCTGGCAGTATTCCATGTCGGCTTCACCCTTGGACGCCATTTTTATTTCGGCCTTCCAGTCCTCGTCGAAGGGGCAGCTCCTAGTCGAATTGGAGGTACGCCATGGTCCAGCGAGAGGCGTTGTAGCACTCGTCGGGCTTGCTGACTTCGATGAGAGCGACATGTCCACTCTGGTTGAGCTTCTTGCACGTCTCAAAGAAGTTGAGCGTTGCCATGAAGCAGGTAAAGCGTGATTCTACGAAAATCATGCCGTAGGTATCCTTTATTGGTTCGTTAGATAAGAAACGCGTTCTCAAGGAGGTAGATGATGAGTTAGAAGGTGGGAGCTCTGAGCAGGCGTTCGTAATACATAAGTATCGAACTGGCCACGGACCGTTGCTTCCTACGGCATGGAGAAAGGTGGGGAAGACGATTTTAAAGGATTTCGTAAATGCGGGGATTCTATATCATATTTTTGGGATTAGATGATGTTAAAGGCGACGGAGAATACTGACAGCTGTTAGTTCACCTCTCCTTCCGAACAGTGATCAGAGATGTACCTTTACCTCAACGCGCTCCACTCCAGTAGAAAATAAGTCATTCCTCGCTCACAAAACACTCGCTGTTTATGAGGCAATTAATCAGCTCGAGCAGGGTATAAAACTGTGCAAAACCAGAGAATACACAAAGCACACAGTAAGATGCCACAAAGACTGTCCGAGGAAAAAAACAAAAGTCCATAGAACCTATGCAACCAAAAATACCCAAGCGAGCTTAATCTCGTAGCTATATTATAAGCCCACGAAACCATATTTTATCGTCTCGAAATTGGAACACGCCTCCTAGATTCCAACCACCACTCCTCTACCCGCAGCGTATTCCGCCCGGCAAACTATGCACAGTCTACCACACCCTTCAAGCATGTATACTCTCTCCTCCCTTCACTCGACACCATTCCCCTAGCACTTGAGATCAAACTTGGCCACACGATCGGCGGTGAACGCGCCCCAAGTGGTCTCATCAGCCGCCTTTCCGTTATCACCGATGGAAGCAGGCTTCCATGGCTCATCAAAGGCCTCGAAGTAGAAAGCGTTGAAGCCCCAGTCGAGCAGAGAGCAGAAGCCGTTCTTGAAGAAGTTGGCAGCGTTGTCTTTTCCGCCCTTGGCAGCGTTGAAGTCGGTGCCCACTATAAAAAAGGTCAGTCTCCATGCTTGGATGTTTGCGGTGTGGGTGTAGACATACCAGCAGTGGGCCATCCGGTCTCGCCGTTCCAGATCTCAGGCATCTTATCCATTCCCGCAATCTTCTCGATGTGGGTGATTGCTTGAAACATATCATCCAAGTACACCTTGGTAGCATTGTCCCTCGACGCGCCCTGCCAGAACGCAAACGCGTTGATAAGGATAATGTCCGCCGTGCCGATGATAGCATCGCCCGTTCCATCAGCGAACTTGTTCCACGAGTCGGCGGTTCCGACCTTGATGCCGCTGGGAATCTTGCCCTTCACCGTCTGAATCTTCGCCTTGAGCTCATCGCCGGTAAAGTTGCCGCGGTAGAGGGTCTCTGAGCCGACCGTCACGGCGTAGATGGTGTCGGTGTACGTCTTCGCGACGCTGACGATGGCGTTGAGGTCGTTGTTGAAGGACTCGTCGACGTCGGGCCTGCAGATGATAGTGAGTGGATGCTTCCCACATGATAACACAGGGGCTGGCTGTATGGCTCACCAGATGCCCAACATGACCTGGAAGCCCTTCTTCTTTGCCGCGGGGAGAACCGTCTGCGCAAACTTGCAGTCGGCGGCCGCGTATCCACGGACAATCTTCGCCGCAGACGCCGCAGAGATGGCATCGAAGTCGGCCTCGTAGTCGGAGCCAGCTTTGCACTCTCCGCTCGCCAGCTTGGTGCCCAGCGCAAAGCCCATGGATCCAGCAGCAGACACGATGGCGGGCGCGGCCGCAAGCGCGGTGGCCGCAACGGTGGAGAAACGCATGTTTGTGGTGTTGATACTCGGGTCCAATACGATTAAGGAGGAGGAAGCCGGGCTGTCAGGATAGAAGCGCTTAGATACGCGGGTATAAAGGTGAGGTGTAAAGAGTGACTAATAATAAAAAGCAGCAGGAGCAAGGAGTGACAGTACACAAGTGTACGAGCGACGTGAAGTGGAAGTGAAGTGGGCGAGGGCAAGGAGGCTTAAGGTGAGGAGGGTGAGCCGCGCTACGGCGAAACGAACGTGGTCCGAGCAGCCAATGAGGACCCTTGTCTATTCTCCTATTCTTACAAAGGGCAAGGCTCGGTGCAAAAGCATTCCGTGGGTAATTCTGCCGCTTTTCAGTAGCTAGTTCAGCCAATGGGAACATCTCGCTTAGAGGGCGGTGAGAGAACTTCAAAACTTCAACCTCTGCCAAATTGTGAGATTTATCAATTCAACTCACATCATGCCCACACCACCCACCCATCCACGCCCTAAAGGCGCTAAAGATTATCCTAATGAGCTTCGTAGTGCCGTAATTACTCTTAGAAAAATCGCTGAATTTTCCTATGCAGATATTGAGGCTAGAACTGGCGTTGAAGCTTCACGCGCGTGCTGTATTTACAATGACGCAAAACAACAAGCCAACGACAAGGATTTACTATCTCTACTGCGTACAACCACGACTACAAACCGCCCAGGGAAGAAGCCAAAGGTTAAAGATGGGAGCGATCTATCGCGTTAGATTTGCAAGGAGATAATGGACTATGGAAACTACCCACAAGTTGACGCTGTGAGCGACCTACTTAAGGCTAAGGGCGTCACCCTAGGACAACAGCAGATTAAGAATATCACTTACAAGCACAGAGATCCTGATTACAACTATGAAATTATACGCTAAGTACGTACTTATAAACCTGCCCTCAAACCTGAGCACCTTAATTTACGCATAGATTACTTGTACTAGCTTATAGCTTAGTGTATCCTCCTTCTGCGCATTGTCTTTGTCTTGTATAATAAGACTAGCAAGCACTTTGGAGGACGCAACAACTAGGGTGGGAAGGCTAAGTGCTCTGCTCCTTAAGGAGCTGACGCCAACAAGTTTGCTATTTATAAAGACCCACCTTTATTTAAGCTTATAATTTGTGCCGCTACTTCAACTAATACCTCTGTGGACTACAAACAGCCCTGTCTTGTGTGGGTAAAGGATACAGAGAAGGAGAAGCAGGAGCTTTAAAAAAAGGTAGTTGCTGCAAATAAGGAGGATTTACTCTACGTTTAAGAGCAACAGTGTTGAGCTTAGGAGCCTAGCACAGAGGAGTACAAGAAGCTTCAAGAAATTAACACAAATATTACAAACAACAACGCTAAGTTAAGACACTAAGGGAGAGGCGTACCTAAAGGTTTTAGGCATAAAATAAAGCCTGCGCAAGTCTTCAAACACAAGCCATTTACGTACACTAAAAACAAGGGCATGAACGCTATTTAGTACACAGAAAACATACTTAAGCCACACATTTTTAAGTACTACAAGGCTGTACAAACTAACAATCCTAGCGCAGAGATCTACTTGATTAAAGACAACGTTCAATTACATTACTTAGCTTGTTGTTATCTACGCCATAAGATTGCAAAGGATAATATAATCTTTGCTCCACACCCTCTATTTTCGCCAGATCTCCACCCAATTGAGCGCTGCTTTGGCAGGCTAGAGGGCTTCTTAGATAGCTTTGAAATTAAGTTAGCCTCAAAGGAGAGCAAAAAGATTGCTTAAGATGAGGTTGTTTGCATCTAGCAAGAGGATCCTGAGATGGCTGAGTATATAAGACAAAAACTCCACCTATTGTACTTTGTAAAGATTGCAAAGCTCTGCATCAAACATGAGGGCAATAACAACTTTACAGCATAGTCGTGGCGCCAAATTTGAGCCAATTTGGGCCAAAATCCGATTTATTTTGGCTGTTTTACGATGTGCTTCAATTTTGATGTTCTCGCACGTGATTGCTTTTGCAACGAGCCGCGCCCTTTGTAGTTCTCCGGTACCTTAAACGCTGAAACACGTGCAAAAAGTCCGAAGAGACATTCACTGTGCAGGCTGTGTAGGTTGGAAGGTCATTGGAGGTGTTGATGCATTTATGTATTGATCATGATGAATACAGTCTCTACCACAGAGAAGAAACTTATGAATACTCTAGGAATAACAGCTGTGCTTGCTTCACCCATGCTTGCCAGCGCCAGACTTGATGCCTTTTTTAAAATGAACTCGGGGTACAGTGCCATACTAACCACTTGACAACCTAAATGGATGCGCCTCAGTATTCAGCACAAACTCATCCAAACTTATCAACCCTGTGTCTGCAAAGCACAGATAGAAATACTTCAATGTCTCCGCCATCCAAAAGCTCTCCATATAATCCGTCTGTTTGCTCCCCTTCACCGTCACATCCTCAATCGCCGCATTCGCATACGGTGTATCGGTCGCGTCCCTCACGGCTTCAAACATTTGCCAAGCCGCCTCTCTAAACTCTTCTTTGCCCGTGATCCGCCAGAGGATGAAGACCGACTCGATGGCTTCGGGGCGCAGAATGTAGCGCGGGTCTTTGGCGGTGGTGAAGCCTTTGGGGAGGTGCGGGCGGTATTCTAGCCGTTTGGCGCGCTCGCTAATCCAGACATTTTCGTCCCATTTGCAGGACTTGGTACTCGGGCATTTGATCATGTTGTAGCGCTCTGGCATGATACCAGACGGCATGGATCGGTACGCGTACATGCAGCCCCGGGTCAACTTGGCACCCGTGTCCAGGTATTGGTCATTTTCGAAGAGCCTTCCTCCCAGCGCGTAGAGACCTCCAATAAAGCAGGCCAGGTGCTCGCTCTCGGGGTCCAGGCGCGGGCCATCGTCCAGCACGTCGCAATTCCCAGAAATGAGGATGTCTTCGTTGCCAGGGACCATGGGTCTGAAGAAAAGGTGCTCCATCGCCGTGTCCATGAAAGTTCTCGACATCGTCTCGAACTTGGAATCCCTCGATCCAAGCAGTGCGTGTGCCTTAGGAAGGTACTCGTACAGCGAATCTGCATTCCCCGCAATCGTGAACTGGTATCCACTCACCACATCCTTCCTCCTCATATGAACCATCATCGGCCACATGCCCGGCAACTTCGTCTCGTTCTGGTGTTGGTGAAAGACGTCCATCAAATTCGACACCGCGGCGTAGTACTTGGAATCCCCCGTAATCTGGCTCAGCCTTGTAAACTCGAGCGTAATGGTCCCGGGGCTCGCAGACACCACACTGTCCTCAACGTGCAACCCCAATCCCTCCTTCGCAGGTTCAAACCCAATGAAGTCAACCGGCATTCCATTTTCCGTATTAAACCCCGCATAGAGAAGTTGCCCGACCTCGACCGCCTTCGCCTTCAGCACCTCACTCCCACTCAAATCGTACGCCGCAATCAAGCCCCCCAGATACCGAATACACGTCTCGAACATATTCACCGTCCCCGACGTGCTTTTCCCAAAATCAATGGTAGCAACCGCCTCCACGGCGCCCCAGAACTCGGCGCGCATCCCCATTATCCACAGCGTGTCTAGACTATCCACCAGCGTCGCAGCCCAGCCCGAGAACTGGTCGACGTACTGTCCCGACAGCGGTTTCAGTGCGTCCTTCATCCATGCCTGCGACTTGTACGACGCCCAGCTCTTCTCGAACACACGCTTGACTTCCAGCCGCCGTTGTTCTTGTATGGCTGCCACGGACGCAGTATCCGGTACGAACTGATGCTGGATTCGAGGCCGAGTCGTAACGGGCGGTGGTAGTGTGGGTGTGCGAGGAGGTGGGTACTGGAACGTGACTCGGCCCCAATCGAAGGAGCTCGCTGCCGCAACGATTTTAGGAACATATTTCGGATCGTTCATATATTTCGCGAGCACACGTGTTGCCGACTGTGGCACTGGGTATTTCCCACCCGTGTCGAAAGGTCCCGGATTCTGGCTGGGAATAAGGTGGTAAATGAAGATGAGGAAGATTGCGCAGAACGTGATATACCGTACGCGGAAGCGCACCATGATTGCGAGAGCTCAGGTCTTGAAATGTGAGTCCGGGAAATAGGTCCATATCATTGCCAAGTGCGAGGGCATCGAACTATGGGGTTTGGAGGAGTGGTGAGGTGGGATGAGGGTCTAATCTATGCTGATGTTCAAGGGTTGATCCATAACTGCTAGCGGCATGTTTTATGTTAGCTTAGCGCATGAAGCGCTTAGTCAGTCTTGTTAGTAATGGACAAGTGCAAGACGTCGTTCCAGTTCCAACAAACGTTGTGTATACAAACGAAATATTACTATTGCTCGAGCATAAAGATGTAACCATCTATGCAAAACCAGGTATCAAAGGCTTTTCCCGCCCCGACCCGCACCCCGCACCCCGCTCTAACGCCCAAGAAAACCAAGTCGACATCCAAGCTCTCGAAACCTTTCCCATTTCATCATTGCGTTCACTGCCGACTGCTCGCCCTACCCAAACCCGGCCTCAGATTACTATCTGCCCGACTCCTCGCGCCGTTCCTCCCCACACTCCTGCTCCTGCTCCTACTCCTACTCCTCCCGGCAACTACAAAGCTATCCCTCGTATTAACCCGATCGATATCATAAGGATTGAACTCCTCCTCGTTTACCGTTCTCACTGACCTCTGGCTCCTCATCGTCTTCCCACTGCGTCCCGTCCTGACCTTCTCCAGCCCATTCTCCCACTCACCACCAGCCTTGATCTCTTCAAACCTCGGCTCGTGCTCGTCCTTATATGAGTAGTCAATAGCTTCTTGCTCGTCCTCTTCTTCAGTGCGCATAGAGGCAGTGTGAGAGCTAGAGTCAGATTCTGAACCAGCTGGCTGAGGACGAGGAACTTGGCCGCGAATGCGTTCCATGAAGGCTGCGGATTGGGCGGCGTATTTGCACTTCTTGCGGATAACAGCGCCGTACTTGTAGAGGAGGAAAGGGAAAGGCAGGCAGGCAAGAGCCAGGAAGGCGGGAATTGTAGAGGCCCAGTGGACGCCTAGATACCGTTAGCTTTGACAGATGCTGTAGGGGACGGGACTTACCAAGATTCGAGTACATCTGCATGGTGAAAAGAGGGAATGCGGCACCAAACAGAGAACGCAGAACACCATTGCCCGCCAGAACTGATGCAGCAAAGATGGTGTAAGCATCGATGAGGTAGTTCATGATGCTCAAGAATATAAGCACCATGCCGAAACCGAACGGAATGGCAGCGCACACGCTCGCCGCCCACGGGAACGACGGGTAATTGGTCCACGCGAACCAGAATAGTCCAATAGGCAGCACCATGCCTCCGAGCATGGCGGGCGGTAATCGATCCTCAGGCGCCGCAAAGCCGGTTGCAGACTTCTTGATGCAGTTCAGGTAGCGGTTGTTGTCGTAGAAGATGGTATAGGCCAGGGCAGCGAGCATGCCAATGGCGACGCCGATGAAGGGGAGGCCGCTGACGCCTTCATTCCAGCCGTATCCCATGCGATATACGATGGGGAAGGCGCCGAAGAGCATATACAGGGTTCCATAGATGATAGCCTATTTGGGTGTTAGTATCTCTGTCTTCGAATGTGGCAAGAGTCTGTGGGGGTACTCACCATGTAGATGGAAAGAATCAGCACAATCGGCTCGCAGAAGAGCAGGATCCACGGTCTCTTCAGACCAGTCGAGAAGGCTTCTCCAATTGTCACAGTACCTTGGTCGATATCGCCTCTCGACATATACACCTTCCCAGTCAACTTGGACAGGGCAGCCGCGCGCTTGCGGAGCAAAACAGGCGGGTACGTTTCAGGAACCACAAAGATAGCGACGATGAAGATGACGCCGGAGAAGATAGCCATCAAACCTTGAACCCATCTCCACCCCTCGGTCATACCCAAGAAACCACCAACGATTGGACCCAGTACAGGACCCATGAATGGCGCAACACTAAACACGCTCATCGCAAGTCCTCGCTGCTTGGCGGCGAACAAGTCCGCAACAACGCCTCCGGCATTGGTAAGAGGACTAGATCCAAAGGCGCCGCCGAAGAACCGCAGAACGAGGAGCGTCCAGATATTGTGAGAGCCAGCGGCGCCTGCGTTGAATATCACGAAAGCGAGAAAGGTCCCAAAGAAGACGACTTGACGACCGTAGAGCTCACTAAAAGGCGCCCATAGAACTAATCAAAATCAGCAGAATGCAAGAGGCAGAAGGGGGTGATACATACGAGGACCGAGAGCAAATCCTAGAACGAAGAGCGAAATGCCCAGCGTGACAACCTCCTGGCTAGTATGGAACTGCACCATAATCTGCTGGATACCTCCCGAAAACGCAGAAGAGCAAAACGATACTGTGAGCGTAGCAAACGCCATGGCCAAACACATGACCCATTTCTTCGTATTATTCCACGTCATAGGATTCCTGGGGTCATTCTGAATCCACTCCACCACATATGGATCCTCTTCTGTTCCTGAACCTTCATAATCCCACTTTACGATGTCGTTTGTGAGGGGGCCGTGTACGGTGATGAGTTTCCAGTGGGGGATGCCTTGTTTGCCGGACTCGATGTCTGCACCATGGTTATCCTCGAATGTTTTCACCATTGCGGCAAGGAAAGCAGCTGGGGCGTTGCCAGGACGGAGGGGAGAAAAGTAGGAACGGGAGAAACAAGAAGATCAGAAGTAGATACTATTAAAAATGAATAACCAATATCGCCCACCCAGCACGGCGGCACCTGTGATGTCTAATATCCCTTCCCTCGATGACAGCATCTCGTCGTTCCCAGGATCTGGTTAGCCTCTATCCTCGGCCGAGCCTACATCAGCCTCACGACGCCAAACTGCATCTCAACCAATTATGTAAGAGGGAAAATTGGATGCCGCCAGCACGTTGTTCACGAGGATCGGAGGCGTCATGGGCAAAAGACACCCTGGTGAAGATCCTGTAGCCCGATTGGGTGGGAACCTCGGTTTATCAAAGGAATAAAGGCGTGGTAGCGTCAACGGACGACATGAGGCAGCGGAGGGTCGGAGATGAGCGGGCTTTAGAGGGTGATAAGCGGATTTGGATATCTTTACTGTATGTATGAAAGGAGCATGGTGCGCATGATGCAGGTGTCAATGGAGCACCTTGAGCAAGGCCGTCAGCCAGTGGATACGATTTGTAAGGACAGTGTCTCGCCCTCTAAAGCCAAAATGCCTCCTGACGTCCAAAAAAACCACAGACGACCGCCTAAAAGATGAAGAAGGGCTGAAGAGTGGAATGCAAGTCGTTCGACCAAGGATGTGCAATAGTCTTGACGGCGCGCCGGCTCGGGACGTCTCACCTCTTCCGGTACGTGTTTGGGCACGTCAACCCGGAACCTCAATCGCGCCAAGCCACGGCGCGACCGAAACTGTGGGACTGATGGGAACTAGTGTTCTAGAAGAAAAACATGTGCCGAGGTTTTGGGAGGCTTAGATATACATAGATAGGGGCTTCGCAACGGTAACTTCATGGAGAGCGCCCTCCGTTGGGAACTGGAAGGTCTGTGTTGTGGCGATCATTAATCATAACTGCATTAGAGACTGCTATGGCCTGGATCCTATGAACAATCTACACCAGCCAGCAATACTCTCCGAATACCGATAACCTAAGATGCGAACTTTTGCATGCCGCTTCATTGGCGTTGAGCTTCGATCCGGTGCAGGAGCCTCCTACACCTCATTACTCGGATACAGCACTTTCTCCGTCGGAATAAACTCCTCCTTGATAGCCCTCACATTGACAAACCTCGAGAGCAGATTCGCACTTCCGGCTTTATCGTTGGTGCCACTCGCCCTCGACCCGCCAAAAGGTTGTTGCCCAACGACAGCGCCCGTGCACTTACAGTTTATATAAAAGTTACCTGCAGCGTTGCGCAGTGCCTCTTCGGCAAAACGGACCACTTCTCTGTCCTTTGCGAAGACGGCTCCTGTCAAGGCGTACTCGGAGGTCTCGTCAATCTGCTTGCAGATCTTCTGGAAAGCTTCTGCCGGCGCGCTCGTATCGTCGTAGACGTACACCACGAGGATTGGGCCAAACAGTTCGTGAGAGAGAAGGGGATGGTTAGGGTTGGTGGTTTGGTAGATGGTGGGGTGGATGTAGTAACCTTGGCTGCTGTCGTACTTGCCGCCGAAGAGCAGTTCCAGTTCACTGTCGTTCTTAGCCTCGTCGATGACACCGGATAATTTCTTGAAGCTAGCTTCGTGGATCACCGGCCCGATGAAGTTGGAGAAGTCTGAGGGGTCACCGATCTTGAGAGCTTCCGTTTCGGCAACGAGTCGCTCTTTGAACTGCGGCCAGACAGATTTAGGGACGTATGCTCGTGAGCACGCGCTGCACTTCTGGCCTTGGTATTCGAAGGCGCCGCGCACTGTCTGTATGGCCGCGTTGGAGATGTCGGCTCCGCTGTGGACTAAGTGGAAGTTCTTGCCTCCAGTCTCGCCGACAATGCGAGGGTAGCTCTGGTACTTTCCGTTCGCAACGCCATCTGCAATCTTCCCATACAGTGACCGGAACACAGCAGTGCTCCCGGTGTAATGGAGCGCTGCAAACTGCCGGTGGGACAGCACTACCTTGGTAACCTCCTCTGCGTCACCGGGGATAAACTGGATGACATTCGGGGGAAGACCGGCTTCGATAAGGATCTGGTAGATGAGCCAGTTCGAGGCAATGGCTGATGGGGATGGCTTCCACACCACGACATTGCCCATGAGAGCCGGGGCCGCAGGGAGGTTTCCACCGATAGCTGTGAAGTTGAACGGCGTGACGGCGTACACGAAGCCTTCTAGGGGGCGGTACTCAACTCGGCTGCGCAGAATTAGAATCACACTCAGAGGTCAATGGCAAGGTAAGGACGTACTTCCACACTCCCGGTGAGTTGTGCGACGGCTGGGTTCCATATGTAGCCTCGGCGTACTTGACGTTGAACCTGCCCTGAATTAGCACATGCACCATTCACCACAATCTAGAGCTATTACATGCCTTAGGAAATCACACAACTCTGCCGCAGCGTCGATTTCAGCCTGCCACACATTCTTGCCCTGTCCTACCATGGTTGTCGCCATTATCTCGTATCGGTACTTGGTGGAGATCAGATCAGCCGCCTTCAGAAAGACGGCCGCACGGTCAGCGAAGGGCAACGTTTCCCATGCCAGCTTGGCGGCCAGCGCAGAGTCTATGGCCTTGTTGACTTCTGCTGTGCTAGCGTTGGAGTACTTCGCTATCACATCGGCGTGGGAGGAGGGGTCGTGTTGTGTGAGAATGGACGAGCCCTTGATCTATTCAAAGTTAGATGGATGGCCTCAGAGCCTACAGAAATGAGGGGCCTCACATAGTGCCCTGCTACTGCGAGTGGAACGTCGAGGGGAGCTTGCTTCTTGAGTGCTGCAATGGCATCTTGGAGCTTCTGTCTCTCCATAGATCCTTTGGCATAATGTTGCTGTATCTCCATGTTAGCTTGACAATGATAAATGACCTGTTCTAAACTTTACATTGGGCTCATTGTTGGTCGTGGGGACCTTGAAGTTCGCGATGGTTGCAATGGTTCGCTTTGAAGCTATGTGCGAGCTGGCAAAGGGTGTGGACAAGGATCTTGAGATTTTGCACAAGGGCTGGAAACGCGTTGACCAACCCATTGGCATTGAAGGTTAGAAGTGGATGAGTTTTGGAAAGCTGTGTGAACAAAGTGTATATTTGTAGGTGACGGAGCTTTCGAGTTCTGTCGGCGCTAAGCCGATGGAAGCCGCGCGAGATGCGGGGGTGTGAGTGAAAGGCGTTTTGACGCAATTCCATCCGATATCGCTGGAATACTCGACCGCTGCAAGCCGACCAGTGTTCAGGACGTTAAATATTTTCTCTAGCTTGCTATTAAATCTAAACTCGACTATTTGAGAGGTTAGTACGAAGGAACTAGTATCTAGCGAGAAAGGCCCATGCTGGCTATTCTACGAGGATAGTAAAACGGACACTAAAGCATTGGAAAGCCCTACTGATCAGCTGGAGGTAGCTAAACTTCGTCGTCAAAGATTGCTAGACCATCCTTAATACACACTAATTCCTTCGTAGGACGATTGCCATATATTGATCAAAAGCGTGTGGGTAATGGGCTAAGGTATGAATGAGTCTCTATAATTCATGACTACATATGGTATCTCGGCTGCCGATATTCGTGAATGGCAAGAGACCCAGTCTTATCCCCATGTAACGCCGTTTTCGCCATACCAGACCGTGAGCCTACTCTCCCACACAATGATACTCATGTCTCCATAGCATCAACAGCGGGAATTGCATCATCTCCCCAGAGACCCTCGAGCTTAAATTCAGCGGCCCACTCCTTCACAATCTCCTTTTGATCCCCAACGAGACCTGTTGATGCAGGGGCGGATTTCGTACTGGTTGACTTCGCAGAGGCAGTGTATTTGGGCGGATCTGTCCATCCTTGTATCCTTCCGTCCCGCCAGTCTGTGATTACGCTTTGGGCCGCACCGTGAAGGTTAGGAATGCCTCCTTTTCCAAGGCGGCCCCTCTTCCTGGCAACTTGAACGAGAAAGTCGGTTGTGGTATCCCCATTGATGGCATGCAATGGGGGTATGCCGTACATCTCTACTAGTTTCGCGAAAAGCTCGGGTGCTGATGATAGCCTCTTCAAAAGCAGGTTGACAGCCGGGATAGGGTCGCTGATTTCTTTCGGTGGGATGGCATTGAGGAGGATAAGCCTGGCCTGCTCCTCAATTTTACTCTTCTTGGACTCGTCCGAGGTATTGGGAAACACAATTCCAGGAGAATCGAGGAGCTTTAGTTTGTTGTCCAATTTGACCTCACGCAAGCTGGTTGTGACGCCAGCCTCGGCCCCCACCGGGCAAGCTCCAGACCTGCCTCCCATTCTCAACGTGAGAGCGTTGATAACGGATGATTTCCCGACGTTGGGATAACCGATGATTCCGACTTTCACTGACCGTTTGAGCTGTCTCGATTCCGCGAAAGTCTTCAACGCCTTGAACAGGGTCTCGGACGTTCCTTTGATGCTTAGATCTTTGTGGTCGAAAGTCTTTGCGTTTGGCGCTGGTTTCGAGGCCCGGAGGGGCAAGGTGGGAAAGGATCGGCGCAGGTAAACGAGCCATGACTTTAGAACTGTTGGGGGCACAAGATCGATTTTGTTTAGGATGAAGATCATGCGCTTGCTTCCGCCGTCCGCCGCCATGACCATGTGTTCCACCTCTTTTGACCTAGTCCCTTCTGGATCCCTCGCATCAAGCACGTAGAGCACGACGTCTGCGGAGTCTACAACCTGTTTGTATACCTTGTCGAATGCTCTTCTTGAAGACTCTTTGCGTACGTTGATAGCGGACACGCCTTCGTCGTCCTCGAGGTCGAATCTTTCGAAGTCGTCCTCTTCGTCATCGTCCATTGCATCTTCATCGTGTGTCACTTTCTTGTCGTACTTGGCTGCCCGAGCTTGTGCGGACGCTAAAAGCGCTGCCATGGGGTTTAGGTCGTCCTGTTCATAGCGTTACCATTAGCCACAGGTATCTAATGCATTTGAGCAAGTGTAGCTACTAACCACTTGCATAGAGTCATTAATTTCCGAGTCAAGGTCAAGCAGATGGTCGTCGTCGTCTTCGGCAGCGTCCTCGTTGTCCACCATGGCATCCGCTGACGCTTCTCCACCAAGACTCTGTGCTTTTGCAAGTTCCCGACGGCGTGCAGCCTCTTCCTCTTTCAACCTCCGCTTCTCTTCAATCTCCGCCAGGATTTTGTCCTTGTAGGGAAACAAATTCGGGATTCCGGGGTCTTTCTTTAGCTTCGATCGCCATTCCGGGTTCTAAGGCAGCGTCAATATGACAGATAGGCTGAAGAGCTAAAATCCTTCACCTTCTTCCCTAGCTTCTTCGCTTTTCGTTGCTTTGCGGCGGATGATTTCTCAATCGAGTGCCGCAGACGCACAGAGACGCGCTTCGATTTGGGCTCTAGGATGTCCTGTCAGCAATACTTCGGAGGTTTCTGAGAGAAAATAACACCTACTTCCAACCTTCATGTCTGCGGGCTGGCGGGCGGAGATGTTGTATTAGCGACGTCAAAATTTCCGGGTTGAAAATTAATCCTAGCCGCGCCAAGAGTTCGAGTTCAACGCGGTCTGGAGCGGCAGTATCGGCTCCATTCGCGCTAGCTTCGTTGAACGCACCATGGATGTGAAAGCACATCAACGCCATTCATCGCAGGTCACGATTCCTGACCTTCTCGAGACTGAACATTCATTCCTTGAAATCCACTGCGGGATTAGGTTTGAAGACGTGTACACATGAGAATCCTACCTATCCTGTCAGAGCATGCTCGGGGTCTGACGGAGCCTTGCACTTCAGGACGTCAAAGAATATTTGCCCGTTTCTATACGAGGCCTTGATTATGAATTGCGGAAGATTCAAGATTCTCTATCGGCTTCTTTTTGGGTGAGCTGGACTTCAAGTGTCATTTCACCGTTCTTCACAATATTCGGACGAAATTCTCTACGGACGAAATCCTTACACGACACTGCTAAGTCCAACGTCGAGGTCTTCCTTAGGGATCTACACAAGAAATGTCCGTTTTACTATTAGTCAGTTCGCATTTCACACGAGCCGAGTTCGGAGCCGCCTGTGTAAGCAGATGGTCAGAGGTCGGGACGAGGCGAACCGTTTCTCCGTTCTACTTTCGAGATACACTAGCCTACCTTGGATATACTGCATGTTTCTACGTCTGAGGGGAATCACAGGAATGGTATACAGATGAAGGAAGAGAGCAAGCGTATCAAATTCATCCTACTAAATACTACTGTTGCTGCCAGTACGCCTTTTACAACCTCCAAGCGATTCTCCAAGACGCACCGCTGTTGTTCTCCTTGGACGTGAGAACATACAGTACGACGTTAACCTACAAGACAGAAGAAGAGGATGCTTACATGCGATTGATCCTGCATCGCGGGTTTCCCCAGAAAGGGGATAGTATGGCTGTGCGGCTCTCAGAGCGGCGAAGTTGTGGCCTCAAAGCAACCAACCCTTCGGGTCCGGGTTGGAGGTTAACGCCGCTATCCCACAATCATCATTTGATGATTCTGCATGATTGTAGCCAGTTCCCAAAAATTTATTCCATAGCTGATTGAATAAATTCTTCGCAACTCAGCATGTGGTTTGTTATGCAGAGCACTTCTTGCCTTCTGTTATCAAGTTTCAAGTCGTCATGATGCTTTTTCACTGCCTAGTCATCATTTCTCTTTTGAGTTTGCTATCTTGTTCGACTGCGAGTCGTATCCATGAATCAAAAGGAAACCCTGTACATGATGCACTGAGAGCCACTCCCACGGCCATAATCGATGCCGGTGTCATCTTAGGAACCACGACAACCATTGAAGGTGCCACTGTCGCCGTCAACAAGTTTCTCGGTATCCCTTTTGCAAGTGCCCCGACCGGGGCTGCACGATTCTCTCCTCCCACTCCACCTGCAGCTTGGGATGGAACATTGAATACGACAAAGTTCAAAAGTTCTTGCATCCAGGTTTTCCGTGAGTCCACCTAAGATTCGGTATGAAATGGCGATTTAACTTGGAGGTAGATACTCAACTCCAAGGCGAGTATCTCGAAGAGATATTCGGAGGCCCCGAAGAACCCGAGAGCGAAGACTGTCTCTACCTCAACGTTTTCACGCCCAAGAAAGCATGGGACGTCTCGAAGCCCTATTTCCCTATCCTCTACTGGCTTTATCCCGGCGCCTCAACTTTTGGAAATGCTGCTCAGCCCATGTACGACGGATCTCACTTTGCCGCCCTCGAAGACGTGATTGTTGTCACCGTCCAGTACCGTATGGATGTCTTTGGGTTTCCTCAGTCACCAGAAATCCACAATCTCACCGAGCGGAACCTTGGGTTGTTGGATCAGCGCGCTGGTTTGGACTGGATCCACAGGAACATTAAAAATTTTGGGGGGGACGCCTCCAAAGTTACTGTCTTCGGTGCTTCATTCGGCGGCCTATCCACAGATGCCCTCGTGACTAGCTATTCGCCAGATGTCAAGCCCCCATTTCACGCTGTTATCTTGATGAGCGGAGGCTACGCTTGGTTCGCATATCCACAATGCAACGACAGCGACTTCACCTTTTGGAACACCTTTGCAGCCGCACTGAACTGCACCTCGCTGGACTGCGTAAAGGGTACGTCTTCCGCTGAGATCAGAGCCGTCAGATCCAATCAGCCCTTCTTTTTTGGACAAGCATGCGACAATGTCACATATGTCTCGGATCCGCGTCTGCGAAAGAAAGTCGGAAAGTTTGCCCAGGTGCCCGTTATGCTGGGCTCGAGTACTAGCGATGGTAGCTACATGGTTGCTGTGGCCGGAACTGATGTTGACGCCTACTTTGCGACCTTCCTGCCCGGTCTATCTGATTTGAAGGCGAAGGCCTTGGCTGCATATCCGATAGGCTCTGAAGGCCGAGTGGACAACTTTACGCAGTTGACGCAGATCCACACTGATTTGAATTTCCGCTGTGTAGGCTTACCCATCTCCCTTCCTTTCAGCAAATGAACTGAGCTGACACACGACAGCCGACTCTATTCAATGCCCAAGACTCGGCAATATTCGTTCCAACCTATCGCTACATCTACAACGCCACATTCCCCAACACCCGCCAAACAGACCCCAACATCACCGCCTTTTGGCCTCTGAAATATCAAGGAGCATGGCATACTAGCGAGCTCGCTGATGTCTTCTCCACCTACGCCGCTGCATATCCCTCAGTCTATGCGACGGCTGCAGAAAAGGCACTGTCGAACGTTGTGCGGGGCGCTTGGGCAGCCTTTGCGAGGGATCCAGAGAAAGCGCCAGTAGAGGGGTGGGAGCGGGTTGGCAATGCGGCGAAGGATGCTTTTGTGCTTGGGGTGGATGGGGGTAGTGAAGTTGGAAGCGTGAAAGATGAAGGTGAGAAATGCGATATTTGGAGGGAGTATCTTGAGGCCAATCACTTGTGATATTCTTCATGGAAGATTATGACTGAGCAAGTACTGCATATTGCCACCTCCGAGGAGAATAACAGGGGCTTGTCAGCAGACCTCTAGAAGGATGTAGAAACCCTGCTGGCAGATACAATAGGATTTAGTAGGGTAAAATTATTCTTGTTGTCCTCTGCTTGCATGGTACCACTCCTGCTACTCTCCTCGGACGTAGGAACATATCGTAGAAGAGCTCGCTTCGTGATGCAGAAAATTAGGAGGCCTGTCGTTGTAGCCGGAAGGCCTGCCAGATATGGTTAGCAGCGGCGACTGTGACTTCCTTATAACACCTGAGTCGCTCACCTCATCTGCACTGAGCATCCCGTGCTCTTGTTTATATTAATACTACGCCTCCCTTACGGTCACAGCCTCAACCAGGCCGGCCTATCACAATGACGGTACCGGAACCGTCGTTTTCGGCCCCTCCGCAGACAGTAACATGCCATGGACTTGTAAGTGACTTCACGCAACGCACAGCCAAGACTATACCTGACAGACTTCCCTGCAGCTGTTCGATATGGAGTTTGTACCACCAGACCAGCGAGAGGTAGCATCAGGATTAAGCTAACGCCGACTGTGCACAGTGGCACGATAATCGACAGTACAGAGGCTGTGGTTAAGAACTGGCAAAAGGTATGGCAACCCGAAGGGACAACCTCATTCGCTAAAGCCATCAGATAGGCAACGAGATCGGCGTGGACCCTGAAGTGATACTGGCCACATCGCACGGCCGCAGGTCCATTGACGTCCTTCAAATATACGAGCCGAAGCTTGCCAATTGGGAATGTAAGTCGCCCCGTCGCCCCGTCACCCCACCGCATACGTGAGTTGCTAAATGGGTGTACAGACATCAACCGCGTGGAAGGCTTGATTCCCCAGGAGTTTGGTGCCGATGCTGTTGAGATACCTGGGTCCCGAGCGCTACTCGAGCAGCTGGAAGAGAACTCCATCCCGTGGTGCATTGTGACTTCTGGGACGAGGCCTCTGGTGACTGGATGGCTTGATATCATGAAGCTAGCCCACCCTAAGAATCTCGTTGTCGCGGAGAGTGTCAAGAATGGCAAGCCAGACCCTGCATGTTACTTACTTGGTGGGTCAAAACTCGAACTTCCTCACATGGATCCTTCTATCATTGTGTTTGAAGATGCTCCTGCGGGGGTTCGTTCAGGAAAAGCAGCGGGATTCAAGGTCGTTGCTCTAAACACAACACATTCGATCAGTCAACTCGTGGAAGCCGGCGCAGACTGGGTTTGTAAAGACATGCAGAGCATCACACTCAAGGCCTGGGACAAAACAACTGGAGAGGCACAGATCGAAATCACCAACGCCTTAGTCTAGCAAGCAGCTTCAGCACATCAATCGAACTTTGCATGGTCGAAGACCCAAGGATACTTCGAGTCTCACCCTACAGACTAATCATGATGCTCAAGCTAACTGTCGCTTTTTATAGGCGCATTTTGGTTGTCGATTACTCCAAGGCTGTGTGTGTGTGTGAGTCTGTCTGCATTACGAATCTTTAAGCGAACAACCACTTCGTATCGGTGTCCGAATCCTTCGGCAATGCACCCATGTTCGTGCCTACAACCCCAGCTCGCGGTCAAACGACCTGCAGTTCTTCCCGGGGTGGTTTGCATTCGGAGCCTAACCATGGTCAAATCAGCCACCATGGCCATCAGAAACCATGCGCGTTGAATCCCATTCGGCGTGTCCTCTGATCTTGTCGTCCAACGGTAGCGCAAGAATTGTGGGGGTTTTCAAGAAGCTCTTCTGATATTATCCGCACGGTGTGTTGCAGCGCATGGGGTCCATTTCTGTGAACAGTCTGAGCCACTGTGAGCGATGCTTCCAATTTCTAGAACGGTTACAGGTTACAGTGCATGGTCGAACAAAACGTCATTTGCAACACAAGAGCTAGCCCCGAATCTTCTCCTTGCTCTAAAACGCACCGTCACTCTGGTGCGACGAGGCGATTTACAACGGCGTGGTCTCAAGCGATGGTCGCGCAAACCCTTTTAACAGTCCAAGTTTCAAAGCGTCGAAAGTGCAGGACGAGAGGCGGTGCTCCCTTGCCGTGCGACGAGTTCCTGGCCTGAGTCCATTCAGCTGGCCGAGCCCAGCTTGGGCCATGGCGGATGGTGTTGGCACAGAGTGCAGCACACCTGGAGATAATGTCTTTGGAGCTAACCGCTAACGTTGGGCCCGAAGTGGCCAACTGCGAACTTCGTAGGACTAGCCCAACACCGGTTTGAGTTTGTCCTGTAGCACCACGACGGAAGTGGATGGATGCTGCAAGGTACACTGTGGAATTGATACCAAGCATCCGCTTTCCGAGCACCAGAGTCAGACGGGAGGCGCTATCTGCCCCTTCATTGTGCAGTTGCGCAGCTCGGTGGAGAGTAGATGTCGCACCAAATGGCCGCTGTAGCCCAGAAGGAAGTGCAATCTTGGCCGACGAGTGGTGGAGTGCAGACGGCGCCAGGCGAGACGAGTAACGACGTCGCCAACGCGCAATGGAGAGTAGTCGACGACATGGCCGGCATGGGGCGCGGCGCTTGACGTGAGGTGAGGTGAGGTTAGGATGGGGGGGATAGGCAGATTTTGGGGCCTGTAGGAGAAGCGCCGCACCCTGCTCGTTCATCCTTTATGCCCGCGAGCGGCGGTTGCGATAGCCACAGCCTGCGGATCTCCGGTCTGCACCTGCTCCCAAGGGCGGCATTGGGGTGAGGGGTGCGGACGAGGACGCTCAGCAGACATCAGCGGCCTCTGTGTGGATATTCTCCGATGGCAGAGGGCCCATGCCCGTCGTCGTTGCTCTCCATGTGCGCATCGCCCGGATTAATGTTATGACGCGACGCCCAAGGCTATCTCGATGGGAGGCTCGCGTAACAAAAGGAACAGCGCTGGAGTGTCCTTCTGAGGCCAAGCTCATCACCGTGGAGCGATCAGCCGCCTCCCCCCAGTTCTGGCCCAATGACGAGGCCGCTGGCGGTGCAGCCCCTGCACCGCACGAACCGCACCCACTGCACGCACCGCACGCACCGCCCACAAGTGTCGACGCCCGCAAGCCTCGGTCACTCTGGGACGGCGCTTCGCGAATGGGGTGATGGGGGACGGGGGATGGGCTGGGTCATGAGCTTCGCGGGCAGCGGACCGCAACACTCTCACGCCCTCGACCAGCTGCAGCGCGCTGGGCTGCTGGACTGGCCCTCCGCGCGCTCCTTCACCGCGCCCAGCACATGCGTCCATGCGATGATGCGCGTGGGGTTATTTTGGGATGCCAGCATGTCTCTTTTCGACCAGTCAAAGCCAGTTGGGACGGCGGGCGCGCCCACCAATCACGCGCGCCCTGCTAAGCCCTCGGCCACCATGCCTGCAGGCCCATCGTCCGTCCCGCTGCGCTCTCAAGAAGAAGCTGGTGCGCCTCCGGACGCTTCTCCTGATCTTTCGCTCGCCTTGCCTCACCCACACACTCGCTTCTGGCTGCTGCTTGCTGCCCCTTCATTGTTGCTGCGTCGCGCCTCCATTGTTCATTGTCATGTTCTAACAGTCGTTCGTTTCCCAGCTCACTTCCGCCGACCGCCAACGTGCCTGCCCGCTCATTTCCGCGTCCCGTGCTCCACGCCCGCCTCGCCTGCACCTGAACCTGCATCCCGGCCATCAGCTCCCATAGCCGCGAACTGCTCTACCGGCTTCGATATCTAGAGCCTCGCTGCCCACGCGCTGCCTCTTCCCTCGAAACCACCACCGCACCTCTACGCATCGCACCCACGACCGTCTTCTTTGCGGCGCGCCGAGGTCCCCCGGCATGGACCGCTTTGGCTCCCACATGCCGTCGTTCACGAACAACGGCGAGGGCGCTCCCCAACGGCCCCAGTCGCAACCACAGCAACCACCTGGCGGCCCTGGGAAGCCCCCGACGGGCACGCCTGCAAAGCATCACAATGGCTGCGCCGATGTGAAGCCCCGCCTCACAAAGGAGCAACACGACATTCTCGAGGCCCACTTCCAGACCCAGAACAAGCCCAGCACCAGCACGAAGAAGGGCTTCGCCGAGACCCTCAACGTTCCCGTAGATAAAATTAACGTCAGTGTCGCGCCCTTCGCCATGCGCTTTCGTCCCGTAGCTAACGTAATGCGTAGAACTGGTTTCAGAACCGCAGAGCAAAAGTCAAGCAGGACCACAAGAAAATGATCAATCAATATAACATGAACATGGGCATCTATGGGCCTCCGCAAATTCCCATTGTCACCTCGCAGTTCCCGCCGCACCCAGAGCAACCGCAGCCTTCAATGTCCCAGGACTTCTACACGGTAAACGCTGACATCAGCCCTACATGTCTCCCTGTCGAGAGCATCGAGCGGCCGTCAGCCCTAGACCTGGGATCCCAGATCTCACTTCACCAGCCTTTCGACATACACCACTCGCTCCGCTCCATCCCAGAGGCCGACCGGTCCACGTCGTATCACCCGAACGCTGTCATGGAGTCCTTCATGGCCGCGACAGCTGGGGCATCCTCGTACATGCAGAACAACCCTGCACCACTGGCTCCCCAAGAATCCAATTTTCCGTACGACGCGAGCGGCCTACCAAATGCGTTTCCGAGCGACATGGCCTTCTCTCTGTCCAATGACAACCCTTCGCTACAAGATCCCTTTCAAGGCTTCTCAGACTTCAGCACCTTGGATTACCCTTCGCTCACCAACATAAACACGTCAACCTCAGCTGAAGCGCACAACAGCACTGGATCCATTTCGTCCGAGCCTTCACCCTTCTCCGGTGCCCAATCGACGGCCACGAGGCAGTCTTCAGGCGGTCCCAATGCGTCTTCGGTCACGTCGATTGTCTCTGCGTACTCGGGCTGGACGGACGAGCAGAACAATGGGTCCGACATGAAGCCGTCCACCCAATGCGATGATCCGTTTGAAAGTCCTTATAACCTGCCCCAGGCTTCGGCCTCTGAGCAAACATTGCCGTTCTGGGGGTCAAATGGACATGGCCAATCGTTTTCACAAGCCGACTTCTATCAGCACCCCAACGCCTCTGCACACGCCGTGATGGCTTCCCCGGGCCAGAGCGAGCGGAAATTGAGCACAGGCCCTCCGGACTTTGGAACTCCACCTGCATTTGGTGACGACGCATTTGCGCGAAGGAACTCCTCAACGACTAATCTGGCCAACAATATCGAGGCCATTCACATCCAGAACGGCACCCCAGAGGACTTCAAGCAGCCCAATCAGTCGTCTAGTATTGCTGCAAGGAGACACAAGAGGCCAACGGCTCTCAACTCGAACACCTTGAGGAGTGCATCGTACAGCGGTGGCATGCCTTCTCCGGGAGGAAACAGCGAACACTCTCTCCGTAGGATCAGATCCTCGGGGATTGCCAGTGCTGCCGGGCGTATCCAGAAGCCCACTCCGGGATCTGCGCAACGCTCACCCATGACTTTGACCTTTTCAGCAGAAGCTGCAGCATCGCCAAAGTTTGCGAGGGCGTTTTCCTCCTCGAGTACTGCCACAATTGGACAAGTTGGTAGTCTGGCTCCTCCGACTCCTCTCACGCCCAACGGATTCCCTTACTGGCAGAGTAACACTGTCATCAGAAGCCACCAGCCCGTGCCTGAACACAGTAGTCCGGAGAGTCTCAACGTGCAATGGTCTGCAGAACCTCAGTCGGCTGGAGTGTACCCAAGCGCCTCGTCGCCACCATCAACACCGCTAGACCTGGGACAGCTGAATCAAGCGCGTCTTGCCAACGACTTGTATCGTGATACACCACCACAATCAGCACCAGCTACACAGCAGTCGTTCCCTCGCACAACACTCATGCATCCACCGCAGATGAGATCTGGATTCCACTCGACCTCTGACCTTACTATTGTGCAACCAAAACCATCTCACTTCAGAAGGCCGTCGCTACCTGACGCAGGCCATGCTCCATTAGAGGAATCCCATATGCAGTACCCTGTACAGTATGGAGACTATCAATACGATCACTACAAAGACCTGTCTTTGGAAGGCATCACTCACAACGTTCCGTTCGCACCTCCCATCGCCATGCCGGAGTTCCTGGTGCACGAATACACACCGCCGCATGGCATCGGCCCACATTCACACTTCATGCGGCGGACCACGGAGCCGGCGCCAAAGCAGTTTATCTTCGCTAACCAATCGCAAAAAGACTTCCGGTCATAGCGCTACCCTCTCGGAGTCTTTTAAGCTTCGGCGTTCCTGCGTCTCATTCATCTTCATATTCGGATTCATGGTTTCTGTTGGAATATACCCGGTCTCACCCGCTTCGAGGAACTGAGAACCTACACTGCGCTCTTCTTATTATTCCTACACCTGTCACGCTGGGCCCATCACTCTTATCCGCCACATCGCATCGTTTATCTTCGAGGAACTGGAATGCTACATGGCTCCTCTCATAAATGTCTATTGTCTGGTGTTTGCGAACAGTCACTGGTTCGGGGTCGATACACGATTACATGCCCAGGTTATTACCACCCAATCCCCGCTACTAATTCTAATACGCCGTTTTCTATTTTCTGTTTCATCATTGCGTGGGCGTGGAAAATACGGATCTTTCACTTGGATGTATGGGCCGGTCACAGGAGACTATTTGTTTTCAAGGGCGTTGTTTCTTTTTTCACGCGCATATCATACTTTACGCTCCTTTGGATCTGGAGATGGAACTTTCTCATTACCTAATGTTTTGGGAGTGAATAATGGTAGCTACGCTCCCGATAATGTCTCTCTATTCTATATATCTTGGATGTGGGAGGATGATTAGATACTAAGCATGGAAGAAAGGAAACGATGATGGTTGGGGAATTGCATATGTAGGAGTAGGGGGTGGATGGATAGATGAACACGCGCGGATCTAAAAGGACGCGGCTGAATTGAATAGGTGGCAGTGGTCATTATGGTGACGCTGTTGCACTTGTTATTACTGTTACACTTTGCCTTGGTGGTTGTTTCTTGGGTGCAACGGTGAGAATGACAGCCATGTTATCGTGTGCCTTGCACTGTCAGCTTCAGCTCATGCTTCCCCTTCATCAACCTATTCCCTCGATCCGGCATTGTTCAGCTCATCTCCACACAACGACACCGGCGAGTTGCTTTTCCCGCTGAGCCTGAGCGGTCAACAACGGTTTTCTTTTGCCGCCGAATTTTGGCTCCGACACCGTTTTTGCTTGCGAGTAATATCCCGCTGTCACGAACATGTTGGCTCGTCCTTCTCCGATCGCGGATGTCTTCACCGCTTTCGCTTGCGACTAGATTCCGAATCCGGCCCTTATCTCTCCCGTCTCCCGGATAGATAGCAAGGCAAGCGTTGATATCGATGGGCTTGTACGAACATGCAAAATGCCATCAAAGCCACTCAACAGATTCTAAAGTAGTCGGTCAGATCAGACTAACTTAGCGGTAGTGGTGGTGGTAGTGGTGTTGACTAAATTTTAGCTCACCCGTCCCGATGATGGCGTTGAGCTCGGAGTGTGTGGCTTCCGAGTTAAATTTCTTTTTCTTTGTGCGAAGGTTTGAGATTGGCTGCGTTGTCTTGCAGTTGAAGGGATTGGCTGGGTGGGGATAACATGGGGGATAGTCAGGGGTAGATCTTTGGAGGTTGCTTTTCAGGGGGGACACAGCCACTTGCGGAAGTGAGAGAAGAGTGTGATTGGGTGGACTGTTGGATGTGTTGATGCTTTTTGTGATGGTGACGTCTTTAAAAACAAATTAGGTTTGGAGAGGGGCAATGGGTGTGATAGCTGTTGTTGCGTGGTGGTATCTGTGTGGTGGTTTGGCGATGGTACGATGGGAAGGGAGATGCTCCCGTGAGTCGCCGACGCGTTGATCATAATCATGCCACTCGTCGTGTAATTGTGACGTTGGTACTCACATCCGAGACGCGTGAGAAAGCGGTGAATGAGCGAGTACACAACCACAAATGAAATACTTCTCACCTTCGCATGCCACCCATCCATTGATATATAATAACCAGCCCTACCGGCTCTCTTCCTCTCCTCACACAAACTGTCCAGCTTTCGGGCCACCGCGGGAACAAAAGGGCGAAATCTAATTTTGGTTTATTTTATCTCAGGGTTGGCTGGCTGGAAGATCTTGGGGGCTAAGGACGAACTCCACTTATGGAATGGGAAGTCCGTCCAGTAATCAATCTACCAAAGGACAAACGGAGCTCTTCATGGAGATCTTTGGGAGTAGAAACTGCCATCAGGAAACGTTATGGAGAGATGTGTCTAGCAATCTCATTGAACTGAAAATCTAGCCTAAAATGAACTACTCGCATATGATGAGAACTTTAGTTCATCGCACGGCTTGCAGACTTGCACAGTTTGTGAGCTATGGGCTATGTGAAACCCGGTGAAATACCCATGGAGATACAGGGTCAACTTCTACTCTGACATAAGTAACCTAGCAAAACAACCGAGTAAGGAGAATCATGTGTTAGCACTCATGGTGCACAAAAGCGGTATCGGATTTTCGAATTCTGGACTGCTCCGGAAGTGTTTGAGAGAGTCCAGGTCGCCAAAATTACTCGTGCCCTGTTGTCATGCTTCCGTTTTAGGACTCGGGGTTGTACCTCATGTGCCCGACGTAGAACTAAGACGACGGGATTTTAAATCAATGGAGTGAAGGAGAAACACCCTATAGCTTCACAAGGCAGCTCTCTCAAGCCTTTTCGTATAGCTCTACCACTCATCTTCCTAAAGCATATAGACTCTACTCGTGAGATCGATTGATCTCCATATCCGATACTGTTTTGCTTCAATACCTATCAAAACCAGAGTTGGACATGGAGGATCCGGATTTCAAAAATATACTACTTCCTGGTGTGAGAGATTGAATTGACCACAAATTGTTCGCGTACGTCTGGCGCTTGGGCTACCGAAATTCCCGTCCTTCATTAATCATGGCATTTTCTGAATCTGACGGACTATATTTATGTACATGTATATAGTCCGACAGAATCATATCAGAAATATTCATAAACGCAACCTATGGAGGACACAACTTCAGGAACATAACCATCCTAAAAATGAGTCTAGTACACTCCTGATGAATGTTTTGCCCTTAGGGTCACACAAAAGCCAACAACGAACATCGTATGGAGGTCCTTGAGAACAGGAACCGATCATAAAACCAAACATGGGAACCCCGGTTCCAGAGACACAAACCAGCAGCGAAGATGAGATTCCGGGCTTAGCAAGTTCCTTAGAAACAAAAGAAAAGGGAAACAGGCATGTGAGGATAGGCTTCGAAGACCAATAGATATTGCATAAAAGGGAAAAAGTGAGCTGACTGCGTTGTATAGAGAACGTATCTTACAACTGAGATAATAAAAGACACGACGACGAATTCTGGTAGAGACTCTTGGTTCCCAAGAGCGCACAATTTTAGAGTATATTGAGATGCTAAGCCTGGAATGAACGCTAAACCTCGGGTATGAGATACAGGGGTAGCAGAACTCTAGACAGCGTGTGCGTGTTATTTCTATATTCTACTGCATCCCATTATATGTTTGTTTCTGGTGCTGAAAGGTAAATTAAAAGGCACTGTGCGGGTTGCGTCTGAAAAATTCTATACGTGCATGCACAGGGACTCTGTCTAGAAAGACAATGAAATAGCAATAATTCTGTGCACCGGGAAGCTGGAATTCAAGTCATGTAGTTGAAGCTCCATAGGATTCCTTTGCTCATGTCTGCTTCCCAGGCTTAGATTTGCAAGGCTCTACTGTTTCCTTCCACCCTACTTATATGCAGAGCGCGTATATCAGTTTTGATGTCTAAAACCCCAACAATGGCGACCAACCTAAGGGGTACTTTGAGTCTAAATTAAGATGCCGACGTTGAATGTGGAAGTGTCTGGGGAGTAGAACCTAATAGCTAAAAAGTATCTCTGCACCCGGCTGATCGTAACTGTGAAAATTGTGCATTTCAACACTTAGAGACGGCATCCAGCGTGCAACCGAATCTCCTCTCGAGGACATATGAACTTCTTCTAGCTCCTCATTCCTATTCGCACACGCTAAGCACGTTACTCTGAGAGTCTAAAAGGTGCCTACGTCATCAATAACGTGGATTCCCTGGTGTCGAAAAGATTGGGACATTTCTTCCATGCAGATCTGTTCTGAAAAGGATCGAACGGTCTACTTATGTGAAACTCGGTGTTTAGAATGAAAGCAACCACTTTCGATGTGCGTTGCTTTCGGTGACTAAAACCCAAGCGACTGAGCTTCGTGGCAGTGTCTCCGTGGCGTACAAACCTATCCCAGCTTATCATTTTCTCCCCACTTTATTCTTAACTCTGAAGTTGAAAACCCAAACATAGTGGAGGCTTTTTGGCATTGAAATGGTTCTCTGTTCCCTTCCATGCGGAGTTTCCTTCAGCCTTTCAAACTTTGATTTTGGAGGAGTGAGTGTCTAAAGACAACGCAGGTCCTAACCATGTGTACGTCTTTAGGGGAAATAGAATTCACACTGGATGATGACGATGCTGGACTTGTCCGAAAGCGGGAAAATGCACCCACTATGGGGGTGCCTTCTTCGTTTCATGATACAAGGTCCATTCCGAAAGAGGAAATGTTTGTTTGCTCTCAAGGATCGAGATCGACAAATATTGTAGGAATAGTCATGGTCCAGCGGAGATGATGTGTGACTACTAGTACGTACGCATGACGATAAGGGATTTTATATGCCAAGTTATTCATCCTCTTCTTTGGGGATAGAAATTTCTTGCCCTCTATTTTGCCTTCGTCTCAAATACAATGCGGCTGGATTCGAGCCTCTAACTGTATTGTACAGAACTCGGATGGAGGGTTCTGGGGACTTAGGATAAAGAATGTGTTCAATCTTTGTGGGGTCCTGAAACAAAAACAGCCCCAAAGAAGAAACGAGATGGGAATCTTGCGCTTCTAAACTCGTAAGACTAAGTTCTGATGTCGCTGTGCACTTGGGAGCTGGAGGTAAATGAAGCATGAAGTAGAACCATGCTGGCCGTGGCTTATACGGGAGGTTCTGTGATGGTGATGACCGGTTTGCTGCTTTTAAAACAATCAGTAGGGTCAACATATGAATGCGATTATGCTTGCCAGATACATGCATTCTTGACACCCTCCATATTGCCATTCTTGAGATGATTTCTTTTCTAAAGTCCGTGCATATCCATGATCAGCCAATCAGCCTCCCATACCCATTCCGTATACTCTAGTACTCCAAACCCCTGCCATCCGCACTACTCAACTTCAACAACCCCTTCGCATCCAAATAATCCACAATCTCCCTTACCGCCTCCTCGACGCTCTTCTGATCGCTCCTTATCCTTATCTCCGGATTCTCGGGCTTCTCGTAGGGCGCACTGATGCCCGTAAACTCCGGAATCTTGCCCTCACGAGCCTTCTTGTACAGGCCTTTCGGATCGCGCTGCTCGGCAATCTCAATCGGGATATCGACGAAGACTTCGATGAAGGCGAGCGGCTCGTCGTCCGGGTGCGTGACGGCTGCGGCGTGGAGATTGCGGGCGATGGCGCGGTCGGCTCGGTACGGCGAGATGAAGGATGTGATGGCGATGGTGGAGCTGTCGGCGAAGAGTTTAGCGACCTAGAAGTGTGCCAAGTCAGTTTTCTTTTCCCCTTTCCACCGCGCTGGGCGCATCGCGTGCTCGACTGCCGCAATGCCGCAATCGCACGAACGCGTGGGGTAAAAGTGGCATACCTCCGCTATCCTACGAATATTCTCATTCCTGTCCTTCTCAGTGAAGCCCAGATCCTTGTTCAGCCCGAACCGCACGTTGTCGCCGTCGAGACGATAGGCCGCGAGACCGAGGTGCAGAAGGTGCTGCTCGAGCGCGGTCGCGATGGTGGATTTTCCCGAGGCGCTGAGTCCCGTGAACCAGATTGTGAAGCCGCGCTGCTTGCGGAAGGTGTTGCGCTCGCTGCGCGAGAGGGACGGGTGCCAGGTGATGTTGCTGGGTTTCCTGTTAGTGTTTGGGGTTGATTGAGGGGTGTGGAGGGGAATACGTTGCCATTGTGAAGAACGTTTGTTCTTTGAATACTGGTAGAAAGAGAGAAAAGAGAGAATTAAAGTAGAAAGGAATTGCGGGGTATTGAAAGTGGTATTTGTCAATAATAAGGACGCGCATCCGAAGTCGCAATGCTGTGGGGATATTGCAAAGATATTAGCGCCAGATGACGTGCTATGCGGTGGCTTGCAAGGGTTTCATAGGGCTGAGTCGATCCCTAGCACTCAACCTCAAACCTCCATCGTCACTTCAAAGTAAAGTTTCGCGTAGTAAGTGGCATCTATGCAGCTTAATCATGAAAATTCGAACTTCCAAACACGGTAAGGAATACTGTGTATCATTCAATGAACTGTGATGTTCAGATTTCATCGTCGAATAAGCGCCACACGACAAGACGAAGCATACTCACGCAACGAAGAATTTGATGTCTAGTAAAGAATACCGACACGGGTAATCCTAGGACGAGGGGAAAAGGTTCGACCTAGCTTTAGAAAGTGCTACTATATTTGCCAGAGGTCGTTTTACCGTGCTGGAAAAGAGTAGCTTGGGTATTCTTTACTACATACTAGTTCCTCCATGTAGTGAGCTACATTTCTAAAAAATTGGTCGCTTTAATGGGAGCGTCGTGTTCTTGAAGAGCAAGAATACCGGATGGGTTTAAGGGAGCACATTTAGAGGTTGCGAAATGGCCATACTTGAGCAGTGCGGCTTGCAATTCTGTCTTAGGTGATACATCAACCATTCTGCCTTCTGCTGTATATCAGAGCTCCCCACTGCTCACGTGTCTCTATTCAGACAGTATGAAAGATATACAAGTTTTTTAAGGCACAGCTATGATGATGTATCATATAGGCCTACAATGAACCGCTTGATCTGTTGCTAGATCTGCGATTGAAAAATGAGAAATAAAGGCTTCGTATTGGATAACATCACACCCTCAGTCGTGCGATATTAGAACCTAAATCGTCCAAAATACATATGCAGTCACTCGAAGCAATTATGAGACATTTTCCAGACTATGAATACATCGTAACTGGATATGGTAGGTGTATTTGTGGCCCTGTGTAAGATTTTGACTACAAAAAAGCAGTGAGAAATAAACATACCTCGCAAATATATTTGAAAATGATATTTGGAAGGATAAAAACACTCCCACGTCTCGATAAGTGCCGATGCCTGGCCCTCACGCTTACAGAGGCTTCCTCTCATCCTCCAACATCCACCAACCAGATACTGGTTGCGTCGTCGTTCCCTCCCCAGTAAGAGACATGCCCACAGACCCAGAAACGATCGTGGTCTCGATCTTCATTCCCGAGTTGTAGTCCTTGATGAAGAGCGGGACAGATGCAACCCCCTTTGGAACCGATTTCTGACTCACGATAGGGAATTTCAGGCCATCGAGCTCCACAACAGTGTGGCCTTGGGAATTCCAATTGCTGGTATTGAGGCGCTTTCCATCGCTGTTCCAGTACATGAAAGCCGTGAGCCAGCCAGTGAATACGTCCGTCTGGCCGCTACCAGCACCGCGTTCAGAATGGCATATCTGCTCGTAGAAGTCTTTGAGCTGCTGGTCGTCCGGGGTGTCGAAGGTGGCGACGAAGCGCGTGAGAATTGACGTCAGAAGCTGGGCCCAAGCCTTGGGCTCATCGCCGAAAGTTTCGAAACGCTCTAGGCGCGAGAGGAGGCTCTCCCAGTCTTCTTTTTCGCCCAGCAGGGTCACCGAGGGCAGGCTGCACATGGTGCTGACGCCATAGGAGAAGTATGCCTGCATTGTGGACATCATAATCATTGATGCGACGGCCCGGTCGTTGTCAGTCGTGGTGGAAAACTCGGGGACGAGCCATTCTCGAATATCAGGGTCAACGAGCTTCTCCTGGATCAGGTCTGCCATGCGTTCCGCGACCCAGTCCACTTTCAACGACTCCACACTAGCTGCGGCGTTCTCAATGAACAACTCTTCCTGGCCTTCATGGTCGACGAAGAACTCGCGCAGTTCTTCGGCGTGCGCATTGACGTAAAAGCTGAACTGCGTAACAATTGAGAGCCAAACATCGTCCGGTCGTAATCTGAGGTGGAGATCCTGAGCGAAGGCGCGGATGCATCCATGCACGAAGCCATTGCTGTAGGGGATGATCGGAGGAGCGTCCTGAGGGAGGGCGGAGAAGGAGGTGTGGAGGACTGGTCGGGCCTTTCTCTCGCGCCAATTCTCTGTATTCCAATCCTTGGTCGTTTCATATTGGTCAAGAATGACCAAGTGATCAGCGGTGGGATCGGTATTGCGGCCGACCTTCTCGGGCGATGGTGTGATAGTGACAGGCATGATGGAACTGCTTTGTGTAATGGATTGTGCGGGTTTGGAGGAGAGAGGCGGGTTTAAGTAGCTGATCAAAGGGGCTGAAGTGGTTGCCTGGCAGATGCAGCTCTGAATGCGGGGTTGCTGGGCGGGTCGTGTGCAACCTTTATACACTGCGAGTGAGCTCACTGGACAGGGAGCGATGGAGGAAACTTTGGATTTTTGTTATCATACAAAGGAGTTCGAGGACTCGCTGCAAGTCAGCAGTCAATGCAAGATTGAGGTTGCGGGTGCCCCCACGCAAGTCGCGCGTGCGCACAGACCACACACCGGTGAAAGGGTAGTCCGTATTCACGCTCTTGGCATCATGTGTAGCCCGCGAGTAGCTGTACTGCCGGTTTTAACAGCTAAGGAGAATAACGGGGCGGCGCAAATGTAGGCAGATGGCAAGATGATTAAATTTCCCTAACTAAGCCCCACCGTATCTACTAACAGGCCTAGTGCAACCCTTTAGAGACCCTCTTGTTTTCTACCCCTGTCTTTCTCTCGGACGTGGAAACAGGCAATACTGTAAAAGGATGCGTCTGAATCTAGATCACTGCTTTGTACACCATGTAGTCCTATCTCTTGGCCAGTTGTGACGCATCCATGGGTTTAGATCACAATGTTCAGTTTGGTGTAGAGCCATGTAGTTGGACACCCACACTGTCAATCGGCTAGAAGAGAAAGTTCCAAATTGGAATGGTGAATTAAAGACTAAATTCGTGCAAATTATGCTCGATTGATACTGCTGCGAGCCTTATCCGGAAGGACAACGATCCTACACTCAGCCCGTCCTCACTGTAGCCGCTTTCCCATCATCACCCAGCTCGACAGTCTCCAAATGCGCATGGTGGGCATCTTCCGCACCCACGATCTCAGCTCCCTTCTCTACATGATTCGCCCCACCAAACAATGTGTCAATCTCCTCCATGCTGACCTTCTTCGTCTCAGGCAGGAAGAACCAGACAAAGACCGCCAAGAGAGCGTTGATGCCTGCGAACATGTAAAAGGCGTAGAAGCCACAGTTGTTGAGGAAGGTAGGGAAGAACTGTTGGACAATCGAGTTCGCAACGTTCTGTGTCTGCGAACACATGCCGACGGCTTGCGCCCGAACGTTCATACTGAAAATCTCCGCAGTGTAGATCCAGACGGTGGCGCCCCAACTGGGTTTGTCTGGGTGGGGTATTAGCTATACGGATAGAGGCATGATTGGAACGGTAGGAGACTTACAGAAGAAGGCAAAGAGGAACAGCAGAAAGACGATCGATATGCCCACCGGAAGCGACTTGGCCCCGTCATATGTCGGAGTCTGTGTCTCCACGGTGGCAACAATCAGCATGCAAATCGCCATGCCAATGCCTCCAGTGATAAACAGGAACTTCCTGCCGAATCGGTCTACTGTCCAAGTCGCGTTCATGGTTGCGATAATTCCCCACGTAGCATTGAGCGCGTTGATCAAGGCAATTTGAGCGGGGTCCTTGAAAACCTTCTTGTACACGATGGTGCTGTAGCTGTTGAGCGTGCCTTGGCCAGTGATCTGTTGTCCGGCGTTGATGATCATAGCGAGATACATGCGCTTACGGACGGACTTGTCCTTCCATAGAGCCGAGTAGCCGCTGGAGATGGCTTCCTTCTCGAACTCAATAGCCTCTCGGATGATGAGCAGCTCGTCTTCGACTTCTTGATCGCTGTCTCGGACTCTGTGGAGGGACTTGCGGGCTTGGTCTAGCTTGCCGTGTTGGACGTACCACCGGGGTGACTCCGGGATGAAGAAGATCTGGGAGAGGATAACAACGGGCATAAGGATCTGGAATATGACGACCATCTTCCAGTCCCACTCGCCCAGCTTCTTGGGGTTCTTCTGGCAGGCGTAGTTGACCCAGTAGCTAGTCATGTCAGTCTTGTCCATCGAACCAGATAAGGAGGAAGCTCACGCAATGAACGATCCCACGCTGTAAAACATCTGCCAAAATGACATGATCATTCCACGAATCTCTGGCGGCGCCAACTCTCCAATGTAAATGGGACCAGCAGCTGATTCAAATTAGTCACGCACTTTTTCCCTCGGCATGAGATGACTTACTGAGAGCAAGACCTTGTCCAAAACCGATAATCACACGGCCTCCAATGAAGCAGCCGATATTTCCCCGAGGAGAAAAACATTGCATAAATGTTGCGATGATGACAAGTACAGCTCCAACGGCCATACCGATGCGTCGTCCAGCGTAATCGGCTAGCGGACCTCCGAAGAAAAAGCCCGCTACGACAGCTCCCACGGTGTAAGCGGTGTTCAAAGAACCAATCGTGTTGGGGTTCTGGAGGAGGTTAGTATGAGATGCTGTGACTGCGATGTGGTAGTCATACAGGTTTGTTGAAGTAAGCAACCCAATGCTTAGAACCTTGGACGGCATTGAAGACAGAGGCATCGTATCCGTAGAGCACCATGCATGATGCTGCAACGAGGGATATGTACCTGGAGTCTGTGTCTTAGCTGGTGTGATCTGGGAGATTGTGAACGACGATATATACCAATTGTACGCCCGCTTTCCGGTAACCATGATGATAGCTTTCCTCTGACGTTCCTTGATGATACCGAGTTGACGGAACTGTATAGGCCAACTGAAGTGCCCAAACAATGAAGACCTCGTGGTTTCGCAACCCAAAGGTGTGGAGACGCTCACAATATATACATCTTGACCTAAATGATCTCCCTTGGCCTCCTGCCGCAAATGCAAGAACCAGGTTCCGGGGCCCAAGCGCAGGCCCAAAGATATCACACGAATGAAATTGATTTCTGCACCTCATGGCTCACTCCTGGAGATTCGACTAAGTGCTTAGTTCCGATATTCCAGAATCCGGGGCATTCTGGGGCCCCAGGATGCTCTCGACGCGTCGTTGCCCGTCCACATTGTGTTCAAGATGGCGGGTTTACTAGAATGTGTTTGCGGAGTAATTATTCCGCGAATGAGATGACAGGATGGAGTGGACGAGATTCATTGTTTTGGGGAAAGCTCGTACGTTTCTTAGGGCAAGCTTGTACAAAGGACGGCCCACTAGTGACTTACTAGCCGCATACCCGCCGAGCGAGACCTGGGTTCGCGGAGGATGTGTACAGGTTAGGTAACTTCTCCTGCCTGAATGCGCATGGCTTCCATGAGTTTGTTGTCACAAGCTTTGCGAATACCAAATAGCTTGCGGTTGTGAATCTTGTCTTCACCTCGAGTGTTGGTATAACAGGGTTCGTGAGCCTTGACAACAGGCTGGACAGTTCTAAGTACCACCCCTTGCCCCACCGCTTGCGTGTATGATATTGGGTGGTCTTTCTCGAATTTCTTGATCAGACCCAGGCATCTAGTAAAACGGCATGTTCGCCGCTGAACGGCCTAAGCGAAGATGCATTTCCATGCCTCGAGACATCGGCGCTTCCAAATGGACAGGCCGGGGGAGGCGTACTTGTGCCTTGAATCAGCACACCGTAATCCGCTAGCTTGTCTTCGAGTGTCCTGGTGGATTGAAGTGAGTCGGTGTACATGCAATCATCACGCGTTGACTGCGAAATGGGACCATAAACATGAAACGAAACGAAACGAAACGAGATAAGGCCGAGGGTTGAAGGTTGGATTGACGCCTGGGGCAGAAAAATGTGTGCACGGCCACAATTCACTCGCCACACACGTGCCCTGCCATCCCACTTTTCAACCCAGCGTGAGCCCGCTCACTCTTCCGCAAGCGCCCCTCCAACCTTCAACTTTCCAACCTCATACCACCTACACAGCTACATTCCTCCTACGAACCTCACATACACCACCACCATGCCTTCAGGACAAGGAGGTACGTCCGCGTTCCCTCTCAACCCCTCCACGATTCGCGATACGCGGCGAAGTGGAAGGGCTCATGGATGCCTGATAGAAGCTGACAAGTGGACATCGCAGCCGGCACGAACCCGATCCACAACAAGAAGCCCAAGAAGGCAGCCAAGGAGCTGGACGAGGATGAGCTCGCATTCAAGGCAAAGCAACAGGCCGGTTCGTGATACCCACTTTTTAACCTTCTGCGACGCCAGACTACCGGCGATGCATATCGCTGGGAGAGAAGGGCGGAAAAGAGGACCAACAGGACGAGGATAACAGGAAGGAATAATTTGCGGTTAGAGGCTTGCACGTCGCTAACTCAGTACCGCAGACAAGAAGGCCCGCGAGGAGATGGCCGGTAAGGCCAAAGGCAAAGGTCCCCTGAACACGGGCACGCAGGGCATCAAGAAGTCTGGCAAGAAATGAGCGCCTGCCTATGCCGAGTGACGATAACGACACATTGCTACTATTTGAGATTATGCATGCACATGGATACCACGGGCTAGGAGTACGGACGCGCCCATGCTGTGGCGCATAGCCTAGGACGATGCACACGAAATGATAGACACATGAACGATATCGAATTCGCGATCTAATCAAATGCAAGAGAATCGTTAGTGATAATGAACGTGGGTTATAAAACACAAACCAATCTACCACTCTCGGTACTCCAAACCGTTCCACCGTACAACCTCTCTCACGTTCCCATTGGTCATACGCTCCCTTTACTCCCCACCCACTTCGTCTTTCAGCACCCCTCCTACCACTTCGCCATCCTTCTCTTTCCCCGCTCCACCCATCCTCAGCCTAAATAACCACACCATATTCCCCCAAGCAATCCTCTCTCACTCCTCCCTACTCACAATCCCACTGTCCCTCGACTTGTTCATCACCGCCCTCCCGCTCTCCTCCCACGGATACCCACCCACTGTAACATTATATCCATAGGAGTCTGTCCCAACAGCAACCTCATACTCTGCAAATCCAATACATCCGCCTTTGTAATACAAAAGTTGCGCTGCCAGACATCCAAGAAACTGGGAACAGGCTTGCGGTAAGGCGGTAGGAGGGAAGAGTCGAGCACTAGGGATACGAGGAAGTAGAGACGGGATGGAGTGTCCGGACTGTGAGAGAATGAGGTGAAGGTTCGGGTACCGGTCGAAGTGGCTAGAGAGGTATAAACGCCGAATCAGAAACGGAGACGTTGCACGATGAGCGTGGAAATTCGTAAGAAGCGGCCCGACAAGGGTATCTGGGTATGCGCCTGTGAGCTCGGAAATTTAACTCTAATCAGCACCGACGCAAAACTCCAAGCCGATCACTTACCTTCTCCCGTGACGGAAAAACAGCCCGCAACGCAACCGGGACCCTAACCTCACGGCGACCGCCCAACCCCTCGCCCTCACTTCCACCCACTCCACCCCTCCATACCACCACCACCCCTGCCACAAACCTATACTTACTCGCATACCCACTCGACTCCTTTCCCGCCTCCCTGCCCTGAGCTGGCAACATCGCGAGCGCCGCGAACCGATCGGGGGTTGTGTGCGTTTGAAGCACGCATGTCGCGGACGTGGGAGGGGCTGAGAGTTTTAAGCTTGGAGAGCGTGGGCAGCGGGATTAAGGACAGGGCTGCTTTAGAAGGGGGGACGTGGATGTGCCATAGGAGATTAGAAGCAAGAGGTAGGACTATTCAGTTGCGATGAGCGGGCACGTGGTCATGATTGTCGAGGTGTGTTATGGGTTAAGAGCGCTGGCGATGATGCTGGGTGTTTGGAGTAATAGTGTCTAGGGAAAAGGGAGTTTTAGGATCGTGGAAACAGGCACAATGGGTGGATGCTTAAAGCTCCGAGAGAGATAGCAAGTATGAACTGCGGGCAGTGAGGAAGGCGTATTGACAGTCCTAGCAATGGGGCAGTTCACATGTTGAAGAATGTTGGAGGTACATCATTAAGAATTGTAATTAACATGCTACTTCTGACTCGCTCTATCGCTCTATCGCTCAAACGCTCAACTAGTAACTGAAATTGAAACGCGCTAGTGCTGTTCGCGATAACAGTGACATATGGATGCTCTCCCCACACACATACTCTTCCATCTAACGGCTCTGCCATGCTCTCTGGGGCGGGACTTGATCGATTGGTGTTGCTAATAATAGTGGTGCGGGATGTGACGACGGGGTGCTCGGAGCGACGCGTCATTAGACGAAGTGCTTTTGGTGTTGGGCAGCGGGCGTTTGATAGACGAAGGTGTCGTCGGCTTAGTTGGCCGGATGATGGTGGGATGCGATAACGGTGGTGGCGAATGACTCATGCTTTTGTCACTTCCAACGCTTGGTCGTGAGGGTTGCTTTTGCTGGTGGGGTAATCTTGCTTCGACTTCCCCTTTCGAATCATCGCGCTCGTGATGCTCATCGTCCTTTCTTGCTTCCGAGGGTGAATGCTCTTCGCCTGAATATGCTGGCTTTGCTCTCTTCGGTGGGAGATTTAGGACTGTAGCTTCCTAACCGAGAGGTGCTAGATTGAGAGCTCGAAGATGAATGGGAAGTAGATCGTTTACGGCCCTCTTCGGCGAGGATGTCCTCTAGAGAGACGTTGAGGTGGGGGTGTGAGTACGCGGGGGCTTCTGAGGGCTCGAGGAGTTCGACGAATTTAGAAGTCATGGTTGTGTATGGTGTTGGGATGGACTTGAACGAAGTCGATATTGGCAGACTCGACGGAATGGATGTCTGAACAAGAATCGAGGTACTCGCGGGGTGAGGGGTCAAGGATAAGATATATGTATCAACAGGTATCCTTGTCAAAAGATTGCCCAAAAGGTTCCGCGGCGGTGCAAACAACGTCGTTCAGCGTTCTAGACTCCGTAACGTCTTGTGCGTGGTCGAGAAGGTGCGAATAACAAATTTAATGGAACGGAACTGTTGAACAGCTAATGGGCTCTGTGGGAAGTAGGGGGGGACGGCTAGCAATGCAGGGGAGGAGGCAGACTTTTAAGCTTGGGATGGAGGAGCACGCGGACAATCCACACAGCGGGATTCAGGGTCCAGGATGGAATTAGCCCACTTGTGTGTCGATCGCATCTCGAACGCATAAAGCCGGGGTTCAAGGGCAGGGATGACGGCAGGTGCATTCTGGGCTGTGGCACAGGACCCGCTGACAAGTGGCAGTTTTTCGACACGGACAGAACCGGTTGAAGGAGCGTGCTGGTCCCGCTGTGAGGTGCCAGAAATAGCAATGCCTGCGGCTGTCATCTGGCGACCGTCGCCGAAACGTTCAGCAACAACGACGCCGACGACGACGCCGAAGGCGACGGCCGAACAGCATGGCTACGAATGAACCGACCCCCTCTCTTGACCACACTCGTCTCCTCCTGCGCCATCCAATTCTTTGCGCCCGAACAAGGCGTCGAATAAGATTGCCACGACGGTTTTACCCAGCCGTCTCCAGTTAATGCAATGGTGTGGAGCACAGAGCGAGTCGTCGTCTACCGACGGTCCGCAGCAAAAATTGCACGGGGTTTTGCCACACTCATTACTGCTTTCGCGTGCGCAAGGAGTCACAATCGATAACCCTCAGAGTACCACGAATGCGATCGGCGGCGATCAGCGCGATGTGCGACACAACACCACAACTGCCGTTTCGTCTCGAGTTTTGGTGTTGAAACAGCCTTCACAGCATCCTTTGAAAGAGTGCAAAGGATACTTTCGGCTTCGGTTTACCAGTCCTTGCCCAAAGTTTACTTGTTTTTGCTGCGCGCACGAGATCAATGTCCGTATCCACAGCCAATGACGTATTTGGCGAGCAGCCACCACACAGCCGTCGCCCTCCTGACCACTGCTTGGCCGATGTCCGAATTCCTCCTCTACCCGCAATGCAGCGGTTTGCCGGTTGTTCTTGCCAGCTAATCACCCATTTTGAATGCGCCGGCGCACTCGCTGTACGCGCCGTTCTGTCCAACGACATCATAGTGCGTTAGGTCATCAACTATCCCAACGAAACCCTGCGTAACGCCACGACAGCCATATTGCGGAACCCTCGGGCTACCAAGAGTGGGAAATAGTGCGCTGCAACTACCGTGCAGCAGGCATTCCTATTGTAGGTTATGTTGCCTATTTCGTCATGTTTAATATTGATGTGTGCTGCACACGCAGCCTTGGTCGGCACTTTCCACTAAATTATTGACCACGTCCACGGCCTCGTCCTACAGGTGCGTGGTTGGGGTTAAACCCTCCACGAAACCCTCGACCGCCACCACGACCGCGTCCTCGCCCTTGCCCTCGACCTCTGTATCCGCCTCGTTGTCCACGACCGCCCCCGCCTCTATCGGCCCATTCCGACTCTCGCCGTGGACCCTGTTGCATCCTCTGCATTCGTTCTTCGTCTGACGCGTGGAAAGCATTCGGTATCTGTATCAAGTCACAGAAAGTTTGCGTATGCGGGTTGGTGTACTCTTGCGGTGAACCATCGACACGAATGCCCAACGCAGGATCGTATACGTGCGCAGTTTGCTCAAAATCGTCCGGGATCACCATTCTCCCCGCCTTGACAAGATTTGCTTCCACCCATTCCATCTCTTGCTCAATCCGTGGTCGGTAGAAAGTATCGCCCTTATCCTCGGGTACTTGAGCATCAGGGTCCCCGACTTGTAAGTCCTTGGCAAAGACACGGGTGATTGCAAGCCATTCCGTGTCGTACTCTAGCCTCAGCGGTCGTTCGAAATCAGCCGGAGAATGTGGAGTGATTTGCAGAAGCTGCAGAAAGTGTCTGTTCGGTAAGCATTTGTCCAGTGCTAGAAACTTGGTGGTTTTATTCGTTATTTCCGAGGGAAATGGTAATGTTTCTGTCATGTCGGTTGCCGGACGTGCAAACGACTCAGGCAATAGGTCTCGAATATTTTGTGGTACTTGTTCGGATGCACTGGTCACCCCATTCTGTTTCTCGCGGTCCATCGTTGTTTTCTTTTGCTCCGGCAATGCAGGCTGTGATGCAACATCATCATCCATATCAAGGTCGAGGTCAATTTCCTCTTCGTTCTTCGCTACTAGCGTGGGCTGAACACCATCCATATCGATCTCAACCTCATCAGCGTTCTTTAGGGTTGTAGAAACATCATTCGGGGCTGCAGGATTCGAGCTTTGTACATCTTGGTGTTCCCATACTGCAGCATATTTGACATGCATGTGTGCACTAAACCAGTGTGCAGGTCGAAGCCTCTCTAAGACCTTCGCAGCGGCCACGCTTCCGAGCGTGCCGTCTTTCGCCTCCTGTTCGAAATGCGACTTGACCCGGAAAAGTTGTTGATGGTTTCCTTTCCACACCACGCTGCGCGGCCAGTCATGGCTGATCCCGATGTCAACTTGGGAGCGAATTTGTAGAAGCTTGCGAGTGTCAAGCTCTCTAACATGATAGATGCTTCTTACATCACTGTCATTGTATGGAAGACGTTCGTAGTGCGGCTTCTTGTAGTTGTAGCCCTTCCAAATGCCAGAGAGACCAGCGATGCGGAGCGGGCCAAGTCGAATAACATTTGCAGCCCCCATATAGTAGATGTTGGGTGCAGCCCAACCTCCATAGTATAGTTCCCACATATAATTGCTCGCCTCGTGGTTGCCCCCGACAAACACTGTTAGATAAGGAGCAGTCCGGGTCCCGGAGTAGTACTCATGAAAATCATGCATGGCATAGTACTTTGCTGGCATGGAGACGGCTTTGAGGTCAAGCGCGTTGCGGACGGCCTACCCAGTCAGGTATATGTCCCTAGAAGAAAGACTTGAGATCTCACCTGGAAGTCTCCGCCAATAATCAGTAGATCTACGCCTTCCCAGCCCTTGAGCTCACAGGACTTATTGATGGATGCATAGATATCATGCAATGTGCCATGGCCACAACCTTCTACGGCTATGCGCAGGCCTTCTTTTATGAGTAATGCTGGCGACGCCATGCCTTGAACTCCCAACCCAAGCTGTGATATTAGTAAAAAGGCGAGCACAGTCGTAGTCAAGAAACCGTCGATACTGGTGCAGCAATTAGTCGAGTAACGTTTAGACGCGATTAATTGAAATGTGTTTGAGGGGAGTCCAGAGGTGACTCAAGGAATTGTGGTTGGTCGTCGACGAATCTTTTGAGCGAGTTAGCGTCGGTAGTCGGCGTTTAGCAAACGAACACGTGAAACTCTAAGCAAAAGCACCTGAGCAATTCACGCTCTTCCCCTTCGCAAGAATATACATCAATGGCCAGAATCGACCCTCTCCAGTCGAGACTAGACTTTCTTCAAAAAGCAGCACATCTGCTCACGATTCCGTCTCCAACAACTTCGGCAACACTTGGAGCGGCACGCGACAAGCTTTTCCAGGAGCAGGATGCAGATTTGGGGGCGTCGAAGAAAGAATGGAATGCTTTACGCCGCGGAGTCTGCGGTGCCTGCGGAAATGTAATGATACCTGGAAGGTCATGTAGGGTGTCACATCGTACACGCCCGGGCAAAGTTGGTAACAGGAGGAATGAGGAGACGCTGAAGCCATCAAGCAGTCCAGAAAAAGATCTCGAATATTCCTGCTTGAGATGCAATCGCAGTACCATCCAGGCCCTGCCACCTCGACCCTCGAGACACATGAAGCAAAAAACGCGTGGAAATGACATTGGAACCATTATTGACGCGTCTATCTCTCGGGAAAAGGCTACAGAAGCCACCAAATCGGCGAATGCGAGCAGCAAACAGAGGAAGAAAACTCGAAAAGGTGGACTCCAGGCGCTCCTTGAAAAGAACAAGACGCAGACGTTGGGATCTGCAGGACTTGATTTGATGGATTTCATGCAGTGAAGGACTCAGCGTTGTAAGTGCAAGGCTGAGAAGCGACTAGAATGACCCCGCCATTGGCCGCGGGGCTCAAAAACTTTCTGACGTTTCGTCACTGTGCACTCGAACTTTTTACAACAACACAACCACGCTCTATCAACACATCCAAAGACTACTCCAAACTATCCTAACAACGTTAAACATGGCACAGCAGAGTCTCGCCAAGGACCTCTTCGAGGATATGGGCCGGAAGGTTGCAGAGACGAGCGCGCAAGAAGGCGACGATGACATGAAAGTTGTCGATGTAATCGAGAGTTTGTGCATGAACTGCCATGAAGATGTACGTTATTCACAGCGATGACAGGCCTATCAACAGCTGACCTTTAGTAGGGCACCACTCGTCTACTCCTCACCAAAATCCCATTCTTCCGCGAGATTGTAATTATGTCCTTCGACTGCCCACACTGCCACTTCAAGAATGCCGAGATCCAGTCAGCTGGCGAGATACAACAGCAGGGAGTCAAATATACTTTCAAGGTTGAAAAGCAGGAAGATTTGAGCCGGCAGGTCGTGAAGAGCGATACAGCCGTCTTCAGGATCGAGAACATCGATTTGGAGATTCCAGCAGGGCGAGGACAATTGTCGAACGTAGAAGGAATTCTCAGCATGGTTGCGCAAGACCTTGAGCAAAAGCAGGAAGAGCGCAAGCAAGTCATGCCTGAAGTGTACGAAAAGATCCAAGGCATAATACAGACCGTGAAGCAGATGTCGAATGCGGAAAAGCTGCCCTTCACAATCACGATCGACGACCCAGCTGGAAACTCTTCGTTCGAGCCATCCCCAGACGACCCCGCAGGAAAATATGCCAGAATCGAGTACAAGCGAAGTGCTGCAGAGAATGAGGTTTTGGGTCTTGGAGACACTACAGGGGATACCGCAGACGATGTAACAGGCAAGACTACGGGAGAGGCGCCAGCAACCGAGATACGCCCGGAATACCACGCTGCGCAGATGTACCCAGCCATGCCAACTGAACAGATGGTGAACAACGTCGATGAGGACGAAATCGTGGAGAACCAAGTGTATTCATTTCCTGCAACATGCCCCGGATGCACGAGGTCCTGCACGACAAACATGAAGATGGTCAACATTCCACATTTCAAGCAGGTGGTGCTTATGAGCACGGTCTGCGAGCACTGCGGTTGTAAGTCATGTTGGTGTGCTGGTTAACAACGCGATCGCTAACACATGTTAGATCGGAGCAACGAGGTGAAAACTGGAGGCGAGGTCCCAGAGAAAGGCCGCCGAATCACTCTAGCCGTCAACACCAACGAGGACCTTTCGCGCGATATTCTCAAAGCGGAATCGTGCGCCATGTCATGTCCGGAACTCAACCTCAGTGTCGAGCCCGGAACCCTCGGCGGACGGTTCACCACGGTTGAAGGGATCCTCACTCAGGTTCGCGATGATCTCCACTCTTCCATATTCGATACTGGCGATGGAGGCGACTCGATGGAGGCAGCGGCCAAGGGGAAGTGGGATTCTTTCTTCGACAAGCTGACCGAGGCCATCAATGGCAACATCAAATTCACCATCATTCTCGAGGATCCTCTTGCAAGCAGCTACGTCCAGAGTTTCACGGCGCCAGAGCCAGACCCGCAGTTGACGCTGGAGGAATACGAGCGGACTAGCGAGGAGGAGGAGAACTTGGGTCTGAATGATATCAAGACGGAGGGGTACGAACAAGATGCAGAGGCAAACGGCGTCACGACCAACGGCACGTGAGAAGGCATAGCTTTCTGATTTCCTTACTTGCATTTTGGATTGGGTTGGCCGGTAGATACCAGGCTTCGTCGGCCATATAGAGCAGCATCTTTCAAAAGCTTCATGATGCATTCAGAAAGCTTATAGACTCTTTCCCTTGTGCACTCGAGTGATTACCTGGTCCAACTCATCCAGCCAGAGGGTTTGCATGTATGATAACATTCGTGATCTCGACTCGCTCCTTGGGCCTTGACTTCTTGTCCACAGGGATCTTCTCCAGATCATCCAGCACCTCTATGCCCTCTATGACTTTGCCGAAAACTGTGTTTTTGCCGTCCAAATGCGGGGCAGGCGCAAACGTGATGAAGAACTGGCTACCATTAGAGTCGGGCCCTTTATTCGCCATGCTGACAATCCCCCTGGCATTGTGCCTGAGCGCTGGTCGTATTTCGTCTTCGAAGAGCCCGTTGGGCGTGTCGTAGATGGAGGTGGAGCTCTTGGACTTTGGGTCGGACGCAGGGCTGCCGGCCTGCGCCATGAAGTTGGGGATCAGGCGGTGGAAGGGACTGCCATTGTAGAAGCCGGAGGCGCAGAGCGCGAGGAAGTTTTCGGCCGTCTTGGGGACAGACTCGCAGAAGATCTCGATCTTGATCTCACCGCGCGAGGTGTAGAGCTGGCGTGCGGGTTAGCCAGGAAGCAAGCACGCGGCGGAGAGTCAGCGTGGCCATGGTAGTAGATTATGCAGTCAGGCCGAGTGTGTTTGACACACGTCTTGCTGAGCCGGCAGGGCTGTGGTCGGAGAATTGGGAGCGCTCGGACGCGGCGCATTGTGAAGCTGTGCAGATGCTGTGCGAGGGCAGGGAGACGGGAAGCAAGGTACACAGATACTTACCGTGACAGACATGGTGCGCGCGCAGTTCGTCGCGCATTACGGAATTTGCAGGGCGCCACTGCTTGCGAGAGAGGGGAGGAGCATTCGCGGTGGTGGTGGCTTTGCGCTCTGCGCGAGTGAACTCGGTTCTCAGCTTCACGCCCCCAATCCGCATTGCCTGTCTGTCCATTGAGTGGCCCAACTCCGACAGACCAGCAACCCCCGACCCGGCCCACGCCCCTTGTGTCTGTCTTTTCTGTCCCGCCGCCAGCGCGCTCGCTGTTACATCGTTCGCAATCCACTATTCTTCCCCGTGGTAGCTGTGGTACTAGCAGCCGTCGCATGTTCATCCCGGCCCAGACCCCAGCCTATCACGACAAGACTCTCCCGCTGCCCACGACGCTCCACCCCAGCCCTACGAGCAACATCAACCACCGCACCCGCCCTCGCTCTCTTTACAGACTCCCCCGCCCCGTTGTGCCCTCGACCGCCTGCCTGTGCGACCGGCTCGCTGCCGTCTGTACCCCGCCATTTCAGGATTCCTACGGCCGCATCGCAACCGCAACCGCAACCCCCCACGTCCCGCAACCGACAGGCTACGCAACCCGCACAGCACCTGACGGTCTGCCCAGCGCAACATCCTGGAGTCCCCCGAGGCCCTCGAGCGCCAGTTGGGGAGGCGATAGAACAAGAGGAGGCCACAACCTCGCCCATGCGGCTCTCTCTGCCATCCCAGGCCAGCGCCGACCATCCCGTCGTTGTGAATCATCATGGCGGCCTTTGTGCGGGTCTCAGGACCGCCAAACAGTAATTTTTTGGTGGGATATCCGGGCATATCAGCGACACTGGTACGAATCTCTACACTTGATTTCTACGGATAGGGTCCAGCGCATCGTATTCTTGGCTGGAACGGGACATGAGCTGACACGTCCTTATTCGGTTAATGGATACATATATGTATATGTGCTAACCACCATGTAGCCACGCATAGAAGGCAAAGTCGAAATCCGGCCGCTGGTCGGAATATCTGCCCCAGTCCTCGTCTCCCTCGTCACAATCGCCCTGCAGCGCCGCGAAACAATACACCCCTCCGCCGACTCGGTCACCAAAAAGCATCTGGCGGCCCCGCGCAAGGAAATCACCGACATTGTCGGAAAACAGATGCTTCTATTCCAATGTCCGGCTGGAAAGGAATACGAAAGCGTGCTGTCCATGGACCTCCCCTTCGTAATATTCATACCGTATGGTCGTGGGGGCGAAGAAGTAGCGAGAAGGGTCCCGCCGGCAAGCTTACAGCTACCGAGTCGGACGGCTGAAACATTTTATGAGCTCGTCGTGACGGTTCAGCAGGGACATACAGAGCAAAAAAAATATTCATTTCCAGTCCCCATATCAAGATACGACACCCTCTCCACATTTGGCATGTACAACCGACCGGAGAGCGCGGAGCGGGTCACCGATCACCTGGTCACGCTGGGGATTAGTCTGCCGCGATGGAGTTATGGCCCCTTGGATCCGGTGTCAGTGTACATCAAACTGAGTCCAAATCCGGACTGGTTGTCCAAAGCCAAGAAGGTTACCATTCAGAAAATCACCGTCGGTATAGATGAGGAGATCATTTTTAATCATGAAGGAGACGAACCCACGAGGAAGGTCAAAACATTAGCGAAGACAACGCAGGCTGTTGGTGTTAAGATGCCAGAAGCCGGATACTTCACAAATCTTGGCTTAGTGTTCCCGGCAAAAGATCTACGAGACTCAGAGGGCATCATTCCGAGGGGGAAGAAGGAGTTTCCCATGTATGCTGTTAACGGGTTCACGACCACTGGTACACTTTACAAGATCGAGTACTATCTGACAGTTAAGGTTCGTTGGATAAGAGCATAACTATATTGGCATCTTCTTACTTCTATATAGGCACAAATGTCATCAGCAAGAGACATCCTCCTACGGCAGCCCATCGTTGTCTGCCCCTTCGATCACGCCGGTTGCAAAGAAGAGATGGAAGCAATAGAACAGGCAGCCAAGGACGCCGCACACGTCACTCCCGACAACCCCATGCTACCGGCAAGCACCATCATCCGCGCAAACGAGTCAGGAGGACTGAAAGCTCTGGGCATCGCCATCGTCGGGGGAGTACGAAAACCCCTCATCGAGTGAGGGGCTGATATGGCGGAGACTGGATCGATATAATTTTCGGAACGAGCGACCGCGCTTGTTTTCGCGCTATATACCACCATTTCTCACGGACCGCGCAGAAGTATAAACAGCATTAGCATGCGGTGTTTGTTAGGCAGCGTTAAACATCTGGGAAGGATCATTCACCACCGCAAGCAATTGGACATGGGAAAACTACGAGTATGCTGGCGCGGATATGAGGCACGGAATATACGGGCGTACAGGTGCTAGAGACGGGTCGGTCGAAACAGGGCACGCTTATACCATATCTGAATATCACAGCACTGGAGCTTGGAGCTTGGAGCCCGGGTTGCATGGATTTGCCATTCTTTTGAATGGGTGGACTGGAAGGGATCTGGGTCGCATTTCTGTGGAGTTTTTGGCCATGGGATGGAATGGTGTGTGGAGAGGCCTTTATGACCGTTCTTTTTGAATTCTAATAAGGAGATTAGGGTGGATTGGGTGATGTAGGGTTGTAAGAGGGCAGAGATCAAGGAATGTGCACACAAGAGGATGTGAGAGACCAGTTACATTTAGAAAAGGTAACCCCGGTCGGGTAGTGCGACGAAGTAGTCAATGCCATCATATCTTTTCCATGACTCCATTCATCGAATCACTTCAGCAGCTCATCCCTTTGCTTCCTACTCATTCATGAACGGGTTTCCACTCGATCGGACTAATTCTTTCGGTGCCCGGAATCGTACGTAAGCCCCCCACCGCGCTCATCCACTTCATCCTCTTACTGCCCTTTCACCCGAAACACCAGATTCCCACCCCACGTCTTTGCACCACCTTCGTTCCCATCTTGCGTCTTCTGTGCTGAAGCTTTCTCTGCGGTTTTAGCAAGATGTTCGGAGATTATTTGTGTAATGGTGGCGTATTGTACGCTTGAGGAGCCGAAGGTGTAAAGGGCATTGCGGAGGGAGGATTGTAGCTGTGAGGGTTAATGGGTACATGAGAGAGGGTGAGTGGGGGGAGTGAGTGGGGGAAATCGATTTGAAAGGAGTGTCGGGATTCGGGTTGGAATTGGGAAAAGATGACCTTTGGGATGGGGATCATAGAAGCAGGTGTATTGTGTACATGTGAGAGGACGTGTTGAGGATTCATGGGGAGGTTGTTTGTAATGTGCAAACAACTGCACATCCCCACCTCTAAGAAGAGTTACAGAGGTAATAAGTATATGCTGGCAGAAGGCAAGGTTAAGGTTCTTTGCCCTGCTAAGCTTTACAATGTCTCCCAACATCCCTTTTGTACCCTCCTGCGATGCTCTTCTATCATTCTTCTTAAAGGGTGGGGATATACAGTAACAGAGAATGAACGAACGAACGTGCGTGAAAACTAGTCACGACTTGGGGGAGGGACAGGTGCCGTTGAATACGGCATGAGAGAGGGAATAGCAGCGCAAGAGAAAAACTTACTGAAAGCAGAAGGTCGTCTTGTTGATCCGACATCTTGACGCGCGCGGAGACAGTAATTTGATAACGTGGAGGTTGACGGTCGGCGTGCTTCTGTGTTTGACAAATGTAGTAGTTGAGTAGTGCAATTTTATGAGAGCCGTTTTCCGTAGCTTCAAAGTTTATATTTAGTACCAGTAATATTAGCCTTGCGCTTTGGCATAAGTAGAAAGAGACCAATAAAAATTGCGGCAAAGCTCGCCAAAGTAACCAATTCACTGCTACACAATTTTCCCTACTTCACATTCGAACTCCGAGTGAACCAAAAGACATTATGGCACGTCTTTGCACCTTCAATTCCTTTCTACTGCACTAATTCTATTTTGGTTAGTCGAGAATAACGTGTGCCTCTGGCTCAGCTGTTACTTACACCTGACCTACCCCTCTTCTAACATGTTCCCACAACTCTAGCCAAAAAAAAATAATGCTGATGAGGGTGGGATTCGAACTTCATGGGTGTTAGTAAGGTTCAGTGACATAGAAACGGTGTACTTGCCCCACGCGGTTTCCCACTGCGGGGATTCAAGCTATAGAGCAGCCTAAACACAGCGCCTTAACCACTCGGCCACCTCACCGATATGTTTTTTGGACAATTTGGACGATGTTTCGGTTTAATTTATATATATTGTATTCATTAATCACTACAGCGAAGTAATGGATGATGATGGGGGATTTCTGGCAGTTAGCAGGTCACACAACCATGGGATGGGCCTTGGCATACTATGGGGACTTTCCCAAAATGGTAAGGCATCGGCCAAACTTCATTCCGATGGTCAGACTTCCGCTCCCATGAGCTTACAGAAAGAGGGCGTAAGGCAGTAAGGCCCCGGAAACAGGCTTAGAGTATATCTAGGTCCTTATTTTCAAGATCTTCACCTACAAAGTCATAACCCATTCCCTCTGAGTAAGTCAGTGTACTGCGTTTTCAACATGATCTTAACATGTTTCTAGGCCATCGAGCTCTTAAAGTCTTCAAAGACAAGCACTGTTTTCTAGCCAGGCTCTCCAATTTGAACGTGAGCAGCTGGAACTACAAAAGGAGAGATTCCAATTTGAAAAAAGAAAAATACGCATTTGAGAAAGAGAAGAGAAGGCAAATATAGAACATGTTTTAGATTAGCTTGCTAAGAATATAGCTACGATCCTGATTAGTGCGTCAAGAATTTCCCCCGCGTATATAAGCTAGGCTGCCCGTATCTCGTTCTAAACACGTTTCTTCCGCAATCTTGTCACAACTTATTTGCCATGGGTAACAAGACTATGCTGACGAAGGTTTGTATTCTTTTTTGTGTTTTAAACGTGTTTTAATTGCGTTCTAGCCTATCTACAAGCAGTATGTTGCCCTCGAAAATCTCCCTGCCATAACTCCAGAGTTTCAACCTGAAATGGCCAATCCTGGCTACTGTATTATCTACCAAGGTGAACTCTTTTGCCGGGCACTTTGGGAGAAGGGGGATATATTGTCTATGTGTGGGGTTAGTTGTTTCTAAAACGCGTTAGAAATGGGTTCCTAATCTCTGTTAGAAAAAATTTAGTGACAGAGGTGCCCTTGTTCACCACGTCAAGACCTTTCAAAAAGATTATGCTATATCCTCTACCCAGACCGGTCGCTCTACCCACGTTTCTGAACAAGCCGCCCTACGGTTCTATAGATCTATATTGTTTCCTGCAGATGCTGTTCCAAACGCATTGCCAACATGTTTAGCTGAACATACCCAACCTGAGGTTAAAGAACAGCTTGAGGTCCAGCAGGTGGAGGCAGAAGATGAGACAGTGAGCAGAGCAGCTGAGGAAGAACGTGTTACAAACCCGTTAGCAACAGGTTCTACTCCGCCTGTCACACAGACCAAGAAGCGCAAGAGGGGACCCTCAACAAATGCAAAGGCAGCAAAAGTGGCCAAGGAAAAGCCCTTCTGATTCCCATTGTACCAATCTAACAACCCTAAGAGGGGCCAATTCAAAAATCAAGCAAGTAACCTTCCTAAGGACATGTTCTAAACGCGTTCAAATCAACTCTTAGGTTGATTATAATGAGGGTCGTCGGATTTGGAAGGCAAGGGGACTTCCTGCGACGCGTCGTAATTGCGCAAAGGGTGGATTTAGCTTTTTTCAGTTTATTGCCGCCGTGATCTCGACTGCAAACCATACAAGGAACAGTCTTGCCCTACAGCCTCAATAGCCGGCTCATGTTGGTGAGGAGAAGCTGGAAAACGTTCAGATCATTTTTTAAGGGTTTTACTTACGCTGCCAGTGTGAACACCACCCTGGTGGCGGACGGGATCCAGAAGTTTTCACTACCGCCATGTTAATGAATTTGGAGTGCAGTAACACCGGCATGATTTATGAATACAAGACATGTATCTCTGGATTTCTTGGGCATCATCTTTGTCACTGTTCTACGTTGGAAGATTTATGAGCACGATGTTTGATACGATGTACGACTCAAATTTACTAAGATACAGAGTTAACTGAGCAACTATTATCTACATCAACATTCACCAGAATTGGGACGTCACATTCGGTGTTTGTGGAACAACAAACTTTTAACTGAACCATGTCATCCTCGCATGAATTTCTGCCCACTTTCGAGGGCCTCCCTATTGAAATCGTTGTACAGAGACTAAACGGGCAGAACCGATCGACATCTTTGTGTCGAATCTACTAAAATAATGATACAATTGATTTCACTATGCCTGACCCTCTAACATTCTCTAAGTTGGAAATAGCACTTCAACTCGTTTCTAGCAATTTAGATCTTCAAATGCTGCCTGGGTATGCGATTTGTGCGGTGAATCACTGGGGTCCTCGCAGCCATCTTTTATCAAATACCGTAAGGAAGCCTTACAGCAAACGGCTGACAAACCGTGATACACTCTCTTTGACACTACCAGCTCTATACTCACTAGTGGCTCACTCCATGTCATATTAAACAATCACCTAATACACTTAGTCCTAGTGACACTTGGGAGAGCGCGATGCTGCTATACAATTATCTGCATTTACCAGATATCCTCCAAACTTCACTTCGTAGGTCTACTTATCCCTGATTGAGCACCTAAACTTCATATCTACTAAATCCACCACATCTATGTAGGAATTGCTAACATATATTTAGCAACGGCCTCGTCAACACCGATGATACTGCAGTTGCACGTGTAAAGCGCCCTTTCTCTGTCTTTGAAGATACAGAAGCCATATATGAGGTTCCTCATGCGAGAAACCTCAAGAGAGCACCATTCACCCATGGAGTGAGTCCACCAGTAAATCCTGTGCGAGACCAAAATCTTACCGAGTGACCAATTAATTAATACGAGCTCTGCATAGGGCCCTGAACTGGTCGTGAGGCCCACAGAGCAACGACTAAGCCCCGATTCTTCCTCATTCATGAATGTTGTCCGGGAATTCGCCTGCGGGCACGCAAGCTACGTGAAAGTTCAACACGGCAAGGACTCAATAATGGAGATATTTCGCCTGGTGCTGAAGACCCGCAAGCAATCAGGGCTCGGGTTCATTGAGAATCATTCCTGTTCACCTTTGGACGAAAACCAAATAAGTCACATCAATGCAAAATTATTCAGGCTCTATGTTCCGGCCAAAAGCTGAGTGCCCATTTGCCTCTAGCATAATTGTGTTAGAGGCAATTCACGTTAAAAAGCCAACCGAAATTATAGATTAATTCCACTGTGAACCGGAGCAGCGGCGCTTTGTTAGCACGGATGTGACTCCTAAATGTACTTGCATAGACATTCAACTGGGTAAGTGTGTCATCGAAAGCCACCTTCTCATCTTTGCTGCTTTAGGCTGACTCCGTATGAGGTATTCTCTGAGTGTTCACTATCTCAAAGACCTTAGTTATGGTTGTTTATGCTCAGGAGTTGAGGGTGGCTTCCATTTTCGATCTCTTCAACTTCCATGCGTTTCTAATTGGACAGACGTACATGGACATGGCGTAACGTAGCTAGGCAGACGCCCAAAGTTCCTAGCATAAGCTTTTTTATCACAAAAAAGTATTGGTTCTACAAAAGAAATGGTAGCTGCATCACAAGTTTCTTGTGTGCTGATGAAGGCATTCTCTAGCTTCGGCGTCGGGTCCTTTCTTCTCGTGTCAATCCCAATTCCACAAAATAACTTATCCTCCTACACGTCACGTTTCGAAGTCTTCCCGCTTGTTCCCTTCCAGTATCTGTCTTCGGACGGTCGGTTCCTGATATTGGATCAGCGTCGAGCCCCTAAGTCTCCGACTCAGTACTCCTGATTGAACACCCGACAGCTGGCCCCTCTCTCTCTCGCAAAGCCCCTACTGACATATACGACGGGGCATCGTGTAGGTCAATTGATCCATTTGGTCCTCTGCCAGAATAGGATTAATAGTCAAGGTAAGGAGAGTGGCAATTAGGTCTATCGAGAGAGAAGTATGCCTAGGGATGGATTCTGTTGTGGGCTTCTACTCTACCCCATTGGGTCTGCATAGGATACTAGGATCCTATTGCACTAGAACGAGGTAGAGAGTCACTAATTTCGAAGTGTCATCGAATTATTGCTTCGCCGTGGAGGCATCGCGCCATCCGAAGACCTGAACGCCAAGCGAAATGCCCCTATGAACAATATGATGCATACGACTCAAGTGTCTGGAGCAGCTTCAACCTACCTCGATCGCGCTATCCGAAGAATACAGTAACTGGTCAAAAGTTTTAAACCATACCCTGCAGACTAGGCGCTTGCAGAGAGGCGAGAGGCTGGCATACGAAATATTAGCACCTGATCTTCAATATTCACACATTTTATTGCTCTCTATTTGATACTACGGTGCGGTTTGGTGGGTGGTTGCAATATAGGTTTTGTATGTTGACGTTTGGAAATGGGGGCACGGGTTAACACTTTTGGCGAGTTACTGGACCCACTCATTCCCATAGTCGCCCACTCCTTCTTTAGCGTCTCCCTCACATACTCGTCCCTGCTCTCGGGTGTCCGCAGCGATTCCCACGCGCAATCTTCTCTTATCTTATCACGCCTCATCCTGACCCATTTACCAGAGCCCGCAGGGATTGTAGGATTCATGTGCATGAGCAGGAGCGTGTGCGCCGGGATCCGACGTTTTAGCGCTTTGGGCGTACTGTCGACTAACATGGCGTGGACGAGCTCCTTGCGCGCTAAAACGTCGGGCTCGGATATCATAGTCGTGTTCGTGCCATGACAGAAGTACGTGCCGACGGTGAGCGGGGGGAGGTTCGGATGCAGCGCGTTCGGCGTGAAGAGGTCGAGTTTCGTGAGCTGGTGCTGCGTAACGGCCGTGTGCATGGACTGCGGGGAAAACAAGTCAGGACAACCGATGCGGGCGAGCTGATTGAAACCTACCATTTTAGGAAATGCGTGCCTATCGCAAGCTGGGCAGCATGTCAGGGTTGGGTCTAGGATCGCCTTGCGGACGCTCTTTTTTTTGCAGAGTTGACACGTGCTGTCGAGCCACTTGATCCACTTCTTGCGGCATGCAAAGATATTCGATTTCTTGGGGGGAGTGATACCGGCATGTTGCTTGAGTAGGACGCGGGTGTACTCCTCGACAGTGCTGCGGAGGTGCCGATTCGTGGCGGCGAGGAGATAAAGTGGATGGTCGGGAACGAGAATCGGGTTGAAGGGAGAGGCGAAGGAGAGGATGTTGAAGAGAATCTCCGTTGGGAGTGTATCAAGAGTTGCCATGGTTGGGGAGCTTGGGGTAGGTTGTGGTTGAGGTTGGAGGTGTGCTGCGGACTTCGCGCGAGGCTCAGGGGCTAAGCTGTTTCTAGACTAACACAAGGCTTTCCGAGTAGCTTTCCGACTTCGGAACTGAATTGCCATTCTCGTCTTTTTCTGAATGTTAAGAACTTCGACTCTTCCAACCAAGGGAGAGAGTCATATATCGTATTTGTCTCATGGGGCTTTTTCTTTCGCCTAGTATAAGAGAAGATAGCGGCATTACTGCCTAGTCCGCAGAGCTGCCTGCGTGTCTGAAAAGCGTTCGAATTTCCTCCCGTATTAACTCACATGACTTGCGAAATACCCAATACATAGTTTCCCTCTATTGATATATTAGTAGAAAGCACCTCATCTTCTTAGCCCACAGCTTATACCAAGTATGTACTCAGAAGCTTCTGACCCAATGGACCAGGGCTCTCCCGCAAGAAATCCCGGCAATAGTTAGGATGAAGCATCAAATCGCATGACAGCTATCTCCTCCAGACACCATTTCAAGAAGGATGTGCACGTACGAGAGATAATGGAAATCGACGCCTCGAATCCTCCACGACAATTTCCCGGTCAAGGTTCTACGGATAGTTTCCATGTCGGAAGCACTCTAAGTTCAGCAAGTCACCAATCGAATCGAACGAAGAGAAAACAGTTAGTATTGTAAGACTGTCACTCGAGACGATACAAACGACCCTCACATATCTCAATTTCTTTGACCTCTCCCGATGTCACACGGCATTTCTCAGGGGTGGTGAGACATTATCCCAGGAAACTACCTCTTTCTCAAGAGCATGACTATCCTGGGCCATCTCGTGCATCATATACTACTCGCAGATTGTCGCCATTTGATGGAGATATCCAGTCCCAATTTCGAGCCCTACGACGACAAGTAGGGACATGCCAGCTTTATTTCAAACACTTCAAAGATGTGGAAGAGAAGTCGAAGATATCGGCTAGAAACAAGGCAACACAAGAAGACACAGAGTCATGGACCGAGATGTGTACCATAGCTCGTAACGTTCAGACGTTGAAAATCAAGGGGAAAAGGCTTCATGTTCGAAGGGCTGCATTACACCCATCAAACGGTCTACCAATTAGGTGTCGATGTCCGTGGGAGTATTTTTGGTAAAGCATCTCATGGACGCGTCGTAGAAGATGCTCGTTGATTAATTGCCGGTGATTGGGGACTTTTGAAAGATTTTGGAACATGATCGAAGGGAGGTGAGATAGTGAATCTGGGTGTGAGTTAAACAAGTAAGAAGAGAGAGATGCAAACACAGGTTCTTAAACAGGATGTGTGACCCGTGCTTATCTCAAAATGGTTCTAGTCTGGTGATGCTCGGATGATTGTACACAGTTCTAGGTTTTGCCAGCTGAAATCAAAGGCGATAAACCAAAAGCTGGACTGCAAAGTTCCCAGCATTCTTTGCAAGAAAATCATAAGCATGTCTAGTACACACAGTAGGGCTTTATGGAATTAAAATGATGTTAAGTTTTACTCGATTTTCTTCTGCTAGTTCATCCTTCACACATCCTTGCGGAGCTGACTCGATAAGTCGAGTCGGCGTATTACCGCGGAGCAATCTAGTCTCGGTTCCAGACAGACGTTGGAGTAGCGAAGATCGATCGCAGGGAATGTGGAGGCTCAACTGGCGTGCGTCTAATTTGGACCTCGCTTTACAGCAACATGCGTGCTGTCATATCAAGGAATATCGTTGCAGCTATTGATTTGCATCTTCAAAAGAATGGACTTCGAGGCTCCAGCAAACCCACAACGTCAAATAGCGACAAGAGGACTTACATAGCCAATCCATTGGAATAGGTGTCGAATCCTGGTGAGATACGATGATGTTTGGGTGTCGTCGATTTTCTAGGGGCTGGCCCTTTTCGGTGAACCTCGGCTCTTCACGACCTCCATTCCCCTCTGTGCTATGATAGCGCAACGGCTTATATACCACCCACGAAGCTTGTCCATCATGTAGAAATCCTCTAAAAAGAGCCCCTAGCTGCTCTAACCACCCTCGCCCATCCAACACACCTCCTTCCACTGCCCACCATGTCGTCGAAGCCCATCGTTCCCTTCTCCGAGCCGCCCTACCTCGCTGGCCTCCCATCGCCGTACTACAAGCCCACACATCTCGCATGGCAGAAGGCATGTCGCGAGTTCGTACAAAAGTACCTGCTGGATAACGCGCTCGAGTGGGATACGGAGGAGACGCTGCCAACACATGTCTTTGAGACGTTTGCAAAAGCGGGGATGCTGCTTCCATCTCTGCCGGCTCCCTTACCCGTGGCATGGTTGAAGAGACTGGGGATTCACGATCTGCTGGGCGTAGTCAAGGTGGAGGACTTTGATTACATACATACCATGATCTACTGTGACGAGGCAAGAGGATCCACGATCCAGCGTACTCGGAGACAGCTAACGTTTGTCAACATATAGATGGCACGTTCAGGCCTCTCAGGACCATCCGGCTCGTTGACGACGGGCATTAGCTTCGGCGTCCCTCCCATCCTCAAGTACGGAAACAAGCAACTACAAGAACGCTTCCTCCCCGAGCTCCTCACCGGCAAGAAGCGAACATGTATAGCCATCACCGAGCCCTCCGCCGGCTCCGACGTTGCGAACATCTCGACCACCGCTGTCAAGACCCCGGACGGGAAGCACTACATCGTCAATGGGACCAAAAAGTGGATCACCAATGGCATCTGGTCAGAGTACTCCTCCATGGCAGTTCGCACAGGCGGACCAGGACCAACAGGCCTCTCCATGCTCGTGGTGCCGTTGAAGGGATATCCAGGCGTCAACATGCGGCGGCTGAAAGTCGGCGGGCAGGTCTCTGCGGGGACAACGTTCATCGAGCTTGACGACGTGAAGGTCCCGGTGGAGAACTTGATAGGAGAAGAGGGCATGGGGATGCGCTACATCATGACAAATTTCAACCATGAACGCTTAACCATCGCAATCGGCGCCACGCGCTCAGCTCGCGTCGCCCTGGCCGCAGCCATGGAGTACATTCTCAAACGGGAGGCGTTCGGCAAGCCTCTCGTAGAACAACCCGTTGTGCGACACCGACTAGCCAAGTGCGGCACCATGCTCGAGAGCCAGTGGGCGTGGGTCGAACAATTCGTATATCAGATGACGCAGCTGCCCAAGGAAACCGCGGATATCGAACTCGGCGGGCTGACGGCCATGGTGAAAGCGAACTCGGGCATGGTGCTGAACGAGTGCGCACAGTGCGCGATGCTGCTATTCGGTGGGAACGGGTACACCAAATCTGGGCAGGGAGAATTGATCGAGCGTAAGTCCTCTCACCAACTTCCCACCACGTTTTACCTTTTACGAACCTTATTCGGATCGAAGATTCGCCGGCTGATATGTAATTTAGGAATCTATCGCGAGGCGCCCGGTGTGCGTATCCCCGGAGGCTCCGAGGACGTCATGCTCGATCTCGGCGTGCGCCAGCTGGTGAAGAACTTCAAGAACAAGACGAAAGCCATGGAGAGACCGCAGGGTTCCTCAAAACTGTAGTATAGTATGCTCACCTCACGCTGCACGGAGAATATATACATTGCGCTGTACACTACCCTATGTCATATCATGCCACGCTCTCTCTCTGAACTTTATATTGTCGTCGGAAGGTTCGGAGGCGTCATGTGTGGGAGCCAGTGCCAGGTGCGAACACGCGAGACGGGACGAACCCGAACATGTCAATTTTGCCGTGCTGCCACAACGCCTCGTGTTTTTCAGATTGCGGAGAATGGTCTGGAACCAAGCGATTCTTTTTTCGTATTACTTACTGGAAGGTGCTAAAATTGGGGAACGTGAGAGAAGGTTTAGACTGGGTGCTCATGTGCCCGTATAGAGAGATGCTTTGAATGTATGTACAGCGAACCGGTCGGTGTATATAAATGAGGGCTTTCATCTGTGCTTTTTACTTGTCGAATATCACATCATCTCAATTACTCTCCACGCAATTACGCTACCAACTATCCAGTAGTCTGTTAATCATGAAGGTTTTCGTAGTCGTTGCTGCTCTGCTCTCCCTGGCCATGGCCAATCCGGTTCCAGAGCCAGTGCTTGGAGTCTGCTATTGCGAGCCGCCAATCTGCCCTATGGAACTGATTGCTGTAAGACATATCTCTTCGTGGTATCAACAGGCGTGGAGTCACTTACACATGACACAGGAGTGCAAATGCAAGAACGCCGCTGCTGAGAATTGCTACAAGGCCTATCTCGCCAAAGGGATACTCTGCCCCAGTCCTATTCCCCAGGTCAGTAGACACCTTCAACAACCCGAAAAAGCCATCGTATCAAGTCCCAAATCCTAAATCCCCTTCACAACCAACATTTTCTCCCCCCAATCAAACCTAACATTCACCAAGGTCTGCGGTGCATATACCGCAATTACAGCCCGCGCAACCCCTCCACCTGAAGCCGGCCGTCCCTGCGGCGGCTTCGCTGGAATCCCATGCCCAGACGGCTACCAATGCATTGACAATCCGAACGATGACTGCAATCCGAAGAAGGGCGGTGCGGATTGCATTGGGATTTGCGTTAAGCGGAGTAAGTAATTTTCGACCTTTGTATGGAGAAAGTGTGCTTCTACGGTACTTGGGAGTAAAATGCTAATGGATGTGCTGTGCAGGCCCTGATATTGCCTGCGGGGGACTCAAAGGCCTCCCGTGCCCAAAGGGATATGTTTGTGTGGACGATCCATCGGATACGTGTGACCCAGCTCAGGGAGGAAAAGATTGTATTGGAGTTTGCGAACTGAATGACGTGGCGTTGTGAGGAAAAGCTGTCAGTGGAGGAAAGTTTTCGAAACGAGATCTCCAAATTCTTCAGAAAAACCCGCTTTGCACATGCGAAGCTCATGTTCGGTGTAATTATTTTGTTTGTTCGTAAGATGACACGCCAGCTCGTGACGTCGTTTATATCGCATTCAAGTGGTATGCCAACGCCTCACCACACCTCGTGTGATATTAGCCAATCTTGGAACCCAAACGTTGGGACTGGGCCCCGTCTGTCCCGACTCATGCATGGCAATTTTCCAGAATTCCCAAGCCTGGAGCCGAGCAATTTTAATTGGACCCTGGGGTGACTTTGTGGTGCAGGATCGTATTAAGACCCAGGCAAGTCTAAACGCAATTAGCCTTTTACTCTTCAAGGACAACCTTAGTAATGGACGGGAGGTAGAGCGAAGTATTTCCAAATGTATCGTGTAGGGCATCGACGGCGGCGAAGGGGCAATGCAGAGCGATAGAAATCACTTTGATTTGTTACCAGAATTTTATTAGCGGGCAGCAAGAACGTCTCCGAAGAGGCAGGGCAACGCTGTAGCTTGCCCACAAACGCTATTGGGATAGTCACGTCAATATCACGCATCAGTGCAGTATCTGAGAAAGTTTGTCACAGAAATTTATCCAAGGGATGTATTCAGACACCTAGAGTGTTGAATGTAAGAGAGCAAAGTGGTGGAGCAGAACGCCGTACCATCTTTTTGGCTTTCCTGTCCTCTTTGACAGTGTTTGCGCGTCGCAAAATACGACATGACGGCGATTCCCTAACTTGACCCGTGCTGATCATAGCATAATGATATTGACTTAGCGTTAGCCCTTGACAGGCTGTAACAGTCAGCTCAGGAGGTCAATCGCCGTCGCACTCCAACGTCGTCTTCTTCATCATCTTCATCAGACCCGCCCTCTTCATCTAGCAGGCCTGCCAAACGCCGTCTTACGCTCCGCTTTTTGTTGCCCTTCTTAGTTCCACCACTGTGATTCACATGCCCATTCGGGCGGCGCTGGTGAGTGGGCGTATCATTCTGATAGAAAACCTCTTCAACTCTCGTCCTCCAAGAAGAAGTAGTTCCCGTTCAGCTTCTGTTCCTGGTCGAGTTGAGACTTGTCCTTGTTGATACGAGGGCGATAAGAGACAGGGTCACGGCGGAAAGTGACATCAAGGTTCTTGAGGAACTTGTTACAGCCGGTAAGAAGGGACTCGGGGGTGTTGGCGCGAGAATCTCTGCTGGGCTGTCCGTCAAACACAATGACGCGGTCCGCGAGGTAAGTAGCCATGATGAAATCGTGCTCGACGACGAAGGCGGTCTTCTTGGAGTGCATGATGAAGCGCTTGATGACTCGGGCGGCAACGATACGTTGTTCGGAGTCGAGGTAGGCGCTAGGCTCATCGATGAGGTAGATGTCGGCTGGGATGCCGAGAGCGAGGACAATGGCAACTCGTTGCAACTCACCACCGGAGAGGTTCTGCACTTCTTGGTCGATGAAGTCGTCCATCTTGAGAGGCTTGTAGACATCGGTCTGGAACTGCGGGCTCAAGAATGCAGCCTTGATCTTCTTGAAAAAGAGTTGACGAACGGTTCCGGTGAACTTGGGGGTGATCTTTTGCGGCTTCATGCTGATGTTCATAGGGGGAACCTTCTTCCCACCGTCGGGCTGGAGAGCGCCAGCGAGCATTTTGCAGAAGGTGGTCTTGCCAGTTCCATTCTCGCCCATCATCACGAGGATTTCAGAGTCGGTGAACTGGCCCGCTTCGATTGTGAGGTGGAAGTCTCCTAGAGTCTTCTCCATTTTCGGGTAGTGGTATCCACGTGACTTGTCCATCTCGTACTCCTCGCCGGCCTCACCAATGCGGAATTGGAGAGACTCTTCTCGGAAGCGGAGATTCTCGGTAGGAATGTTGCCATCAAGGAAGATATTGATACCTTCTCGGACAGAGGCAGGCAACGTCACTACACCGTAGACAGCCGGCCTACCATAGAGGACGCAAATGAAATCCGACAGGTAGTCCAAGACAGACAAATCGTGCTCGACCACAATAACATAGTCGTCCGATCGGAGCAAACTACGAATGATGCGGCCGGCAGCAAGACGTTGCTTGACATCGAGGAAGGAGCTGATACCAAGTTAGTAAGCTTGAAACCTTGACTAATGATGTGCGCTACTTACGATGGCTCGTCGAACATGTACTACCGTGTTAGTCAGTATATAAGCGCTCATGGAAGGGTTGTTTGGTGACTCACCACATCAGCCTGCTGGACGCAAACAGTGCCGATGGCAAAGCGCTGCAGCTCTCCGCCAGAAAGCAAGGTGACGTCTCGATCGAGAACGTGCCTCAATTCTACGTGTCGTCAGATACTATAACACGATCGGCATGACATGGGCATACCCAATACGTCAAGGATCTCATCCAGGTTGTCCATCTGAGCGCGACCTTTCATAAGGTGACCGACCGTCTTGTCGGGCCCTTTGATTGCCCTCGGGATTTGGTCGACATACTGAGGCTTGACCACAGCTTTGAGATTGTCCTCCAACACTTTGGTGAAGTAGTCTGTTTCGAAATCAGCGCGTGATCCCGTGATGCGATTCGGGGGTGTTACTCTGCAACTCCGATCCACGGAAATACTTCAAGATCTCTTCCCAGTCTGGCGGATTGTCGTAGCGGCCGAGGTTGGGCTTCAGCTTTCCGCTCAGAATCTTCAGCGCCGTGCTCTTTCCAATACCGTTTGTACCAACGAGCCCCAGTACCTGGCCCGGGCGTGGCATAGGCAGCCTGTGTAGTTTGAAGCTGTTGGCCGAATATCGATGGGTGACCTGGGTCTCCAGGTTCGTGGGCAAGTTGATGATGTTGATGGCATCGAAGGGGCACTTTTTAGGGCAGATACCGCATCCTATGCACAGCCGTTCGGAGATGAAGGCGATCTTGGAGTCGGAGGTAACTTCGATGCACAGCTTGCCGGTGCGGACAACGGGGCAGGACTTTTTGCACTCCTGGCGACATTTCTAAGCGTACGTTAGCTATTGCGAATACAGCGCAGAAGAGCGGGGGCCTACTTTGGGCTTGCACTGTACTCGCACACAGGCTCAGATTAGTTTCTACAATTTTTGTGCATAGGAGGGGTAGTGGGGCACCTTGTCGGCGTTGACAATGGCAATACTGGATGGAGTCAGTCAGTGAGAAGTAGCAAAAGAAAGTATGGCGATTAATGTACCGAGTCAACTTGTCGGACATGGTGGCGGCGGATGGTGGTGGTTACCGTGGTGGTTGCTGGAGGGTTTCACGGAATGTGGGAAGGAGAAAGTGGTGTTGCGGGGACAATTATTCGGTGGGTAACTGTATAGGCGAGGGGGAAACTTGAGTGAGGAAGGGAGAGGAGCAGCAGCTGGTTTGCTCAACCACCTGCTAACCCTGGGAGAACTCTCGAAGGGCAACGATTGCACAGAACAACGAGACCACAGCGCAAGCGAACCGTGAATCGCAGAGAAACCGTCCCCTTCACTGTAACATCTTTCTGTCAGCAATGGAGACGGCGACGTGATTGGCTGCTGGAAGCGGATCTCTTTAGGCTTAGCGCTTGCGGCTTTGCCCTGGGCTTGGCATAGAGGTGACTTGCCCAGGCATTCTCGCACCGCTCCGACATCGACACTTGACCCTCGCCCTCACCACACCACACACCCCACCCCACGACCAAGACTCTCCTACCCCACGATCTGAGGGTATCTGAGCCATGGACTGTGAGTACACCCCCTTTGCACACTGAATTTGCCCGTCCGCGCGCTGCAAACCCACCGCAAGAGCCACTGGCCGGTCGCGCTCAAGTCCATCTATCCATCACCATACCTCGTCGACACATCCAGCAAACGTCCATACGCCTCGAATACTGCTGTCTCCCGCTTCGTCACGACTCATTCCACCTTCTGCCGGCCATTTCAGTCCTCCGCCAGGCCATTGGCCTTACGCACTCAACCGCCCGTCCGCCATCCCCCATCATCCATCATCGAAACATTCCATCGGACCCACGTTCTACGGTTCCTCGTCGCTGTTTCTCGTCGCGTTCTGGATAGTTTGGATCGCGTAGTTCCGCTCTATCCAACGCACCTGCTCTCACCCGCCCCAGCCGTGCGCTTCCTGAGATCTTGTGCTGACCATCACGTACAGCCGCGTCCATCGCGATGTCCTCCTCGCCTGGAAATATGGCAGCCCTTTCGCTCACTAACGGCCACTCCTCACCTCTCGCCATAAACGTCACAACCGCCAGTAACCTCTCCGCACACAGCGACAGCGAATTGTCTGACGCGAAAGACGCCATCGTCGAAGACAGATCCTCCGACGAAGACGCTCCAGGAGAGGTGGATGACGAGGATGACGAGATGGCTGTCGATTCAGACTCCTCCGAGGACGTAGATGCCGAGGGGGAACTGGACGGCGATTACGATTCTGAGTCTCCGCCGCCTGCGCGAGAGGAGAGCAACCGTGCTCGGAGCTCAACGTCGCAAGAGTCTAGGCGGCCTGCGAAGCGCAAAGCGAGTGTCGAAGAGGACAGTTTTATGACACAGAATCCCGAGCTATATGGTCTCCGTCGCAGTGTACGTGGTATCAACTTGTCCCCCAAAGAAATCCTGCTAATCGTGAACAGGGACGTGCTCGGCCTAACCGTCGCATCGTATGGCATCCATTCCCAGTCCGATATCAAGTATTGACACCTTCTAGGTCGATAGCAGCGATGATGATGATGACGCCTCGGCATCTGATCAACCTCGTAAGCGACAAAGGACAGCCTCGCGAAAAAGTAGGATCACAACCCTCGATGCCCACCACAACAGATGCTAACCTACTATCCCAGCCTCAAACCGTCCCACACCGGTCATTCAGTCTACAGGCTCCGATTCGGATTCGGATGGTTACGTCGGCGCCCGAAGAAACATCCCCAGCAAGAAGGAAAAGCAGCGCCAACAGCTGGTCGCGGCGGGGCGCCTTCCGCCTTCCCAGGCTGAAGTCCGCTTCTCCTCAAGACGGACAAAGCAAGTCACGAACTACAACGAGGAGGAGGAAGATCAGTTTGAAGAAGACGTTGATGACGACGCGATTCCGAACTACTACTCCACCACAGTTGAAGACGCCGGCCCTGGCATAGACAAAGTCGTTGACTACCGCTTGAAAGAGGGCCTGGGTACGTTGCCCAAATCTGATATGCAATAATGAAGCTGACCAAACACAGAACTTGACCCAGCCAACCCCCAAAAGAACGATTTTGAGTATTCAGTACGTCTCCCAAACCGTTATGGAAGGAGAGCATGCTAATGCTGCGATTCAGATCAAATGGCAGGACAAGGCCCACTATCATTCAACATGGGAATCTTACGAGCCCATGTCTTCGTATAAAGGCATTCGAAAAGTGGACAATTACTTCAAGGCTGTGGTGCTGGTTGACATGTACTACACCGCCCGGAAGAAGGATGAACCGGAAGAATACGAGCAACATATGGTGGCACGCGAGGCCGAACGTGAAAGCCAACGCGACTACCACATGGTGGATAAAGTCATTGATTCTCGACAAGGCGAGGATGAGACTGAATACTTTATCAAATGTGAGCTTCCACTTTCGCCTCACCCCTTTTCGGATTACCTAACGGTTGAGTAGGGAAGGGCTTGACGTACGAGCACTGTACTTGGGAGCCTGCTTCGTTGATCAGCACGCTATCACAGACCCACATCGACCGCTACCTTGATCGATCTTCTAAGCTGCCATGGTCCGACAAGAAAGAATCAAATCTCGCCACCCGCAAGAAGTTTGTCAAGCTCGACGAACAGCCTGATTACATCAAATACGGCCAACTTCGCCCGTTCCAGCTGCACGGTGTGAACTTCCTCGCACACAACTGGTGTCGAGGTACAAACGTCATTCTGGCCGATGAGATGGGCCTTGGAAAGACTGTGCAAACTGTTGCCTTCATGAATTGGCTTCGGCACGACAGGCGACAGGAAGGACCATTCATTTGTATCGTTCCACTTTCAACTATGCCCGCCTGGGCCGACACATTCAACAATTGGACTCCGGATGTCAACTATGTTGTGTACACTGGCGGGGAGAAAGGGCGGAAGATCATTCGTGATTGCGAGCTTCTGGTGGATGGGAACGTGAACAAGGTCAAGTTCAATGTGCTCATGACCACCTACGAATACGTCCTTGCCGACTGGCAGTTCTTATCTCAGCTCAAGTGGCAATTCCTCGCAGTTGATGAAGCTCACCGTCTGAAGAACCGCGAGTCGATATTGTATGATAAACTCCGTCAGTTCAATGCTCCCAGCCGCCTCCTCATTACCGGAACCCCAATCCAGAACACCCTTGGAGAGCTGGCAGCCTTAATGGACTTCCTTATGCCTGGCAAGATCAGTGTCGACGAGAACTTTGATCTTGCCTCGGATGATGCAAGCCAAAAGCTGGCTGAGCTCAGCGCAGCAATTCAGCCTTATATGATTCGGCGTACCAAGGAAAAAGTTGAGAATGATCTCCCGCCCAAGTCTGAGAAGATTCTCCGTGTTGAGTTGTCCGACATTCAACTAGAATACTACAAGAACATCCTCACAAGGAATTATGAGGCTCTCAACGAAGGCGGCAGCGGGCACAAGCAGTCGCTGTTGAACATTGTTATGGAACTGAAGAAGGCAAGCAATCATGCGCTTCTATTCCCCAATGCCGAGGCCAAGTTTCTCAAAGAGAACGCTACCAAGGACGAGACTCTGAAAGCCCTTATTACTACCAGTGGCAAGATGATGCTTCTTGACCGACTTCTCACCAAGCTAAAGGCCGACGGCCATCGTGTCCTAATCTTCAGTCAAATGGTTCACATGCTGGACATCCTCACTGATTATCTTCGACTGCGAAACTACTCTTACCAACGGCTTGACGGTACAGTCCCTGCAGCTGATCGCAGAATCGCCATTGACCACTTCAATGCCCCCGGTAGTGATGATTACTGCTTTCTTTTGTCTACTCGAGCTGGTGGCCTCGGTATTAACCTCATGACTGCCGATACGGTCATCATCTTCGACTCGGATTGGAATCCTCAAGCCGATTTACAGGCAATGGCGCGAGCACATCGAATTGGGCAACAGAAACCTGTCAGCGTCTATCGACTGGTATCCAAGGATACGATTGAAGAGGAGATTCTAGAACGAGCCCGAAACAAGCGCATGCTTGAATTCGTCACCATCCAGCGGGGTGTCACAGATCGACAGCAAAAGGAACTTAACGACAAAATGAATCGCGTTGCTGGCGAGCCTAATTCGGCTGATGACATCAACCAGATCCTCAAGCGACGAGGACAAAAGATGTTCGAGCAATCCGGGAATCAAAAGAAGCTGGAGGAGCTCGACATCGATTCGGTTCTCGAGAACGCCGAAGAGCACAAGACCGAGCAGGCAGCTGGTCTCACCTCGGACGGTGGCGAAGAGTTCCTCAAGAACTTCGAATACACCGACGTCAAGATTGACCTAGAGTGGGATGACATTATTCCTAAGGAGGAGCTCGAAGCAGTCAAGGCCGACATTGAGCAGAGGAAGACTGAAGCAGCCACTCAAAAACTTCTTGAGGATAATGCTCCCCGAAAACGTAAAGCAGCCTTATCAAGTGAACGCGAGCAACGAGCTGCGAAGAAGCGAGCCCGAGAAGCTACAAAACGTATTGACGTTGACGACGATGACGATGCGTCTGACAATGACTCGAGCAGCAACAACCGTGACCCCAAGCGACCACTCAATACAAAGGAAACACGCAACCTTATTCGAGCTTATGAGCGATACGGATCACTCGAAGAGCGTGGCGACGAAATCATTCGAGACGCAAAACTGGTCGGTCGCGACCTGGCCCTGCTTAAGGCTACATTGGATGAAGTGGTCACCATCAGCCAAGACCTCGTCAAGGCAGAGCAGACCCGACTCAAGAACCTTGAAAGCGAAGCCAACCGCGTTGTCACGAAGAAGGACAAGAAGGCTGTCCTTTTCAACTTCCGAGATGTCAAGAAGTTGAACGCCGAAACCATCATTGAACGACCGATTGAAATGCGAATCCTCAAGGAAGCTACTGAAGCCGTTGCCGAGTGGAAGAACTTCCGAGTCGCCGAAGCAATCAAACCAGCCAGCTACTCCTGTGCCTGGGGAGCACGGGAAGACGGTATGCTCTGCGTTGGCATCGCGCGCCACGGATATGGTGCTTGGGTTCCTATCCGGGATGATCCCGACCTTGAAATGAGTGACAAGTTCTTCCTTGAGGAGCACAGGGTAGACAAGAAGGAGGAGCGAAGCAAGGGGGAAGAGAAGAATGCGAAGTCTCCCGGCGCTGTGCACCTTGTTCGACGAGCAAACTACCTCCTCACTATCCTCAAGGAAAAGACAACCTCCGACCCCAACGTAAAGCGGCTTATCGAGAACCATCATAGAAACAACAAGAAGCATCACTTGAATGCAGCACGTCGCCCAGAGAAAGCGTCAAGTATCTCTGCCAGCCCTGCTCCATCTGCCCAGGCACGGAAAGTTTCTTCGCGGGAGTCAGAGAGGCCAGCTCATCGAGCACTCGGCAACGGCGAAAGTCGCCACTCTGACAGCAGGCCTGAGAGCCGCCAGCATGACAAGGGTGCGCAGGAACATCGGCCTAGACATAGCGATCAGTACAGGCCTTCCGATACCCATCGCAAAGACCACCATCGCAGTGATCGGGGCAGTGTTGACCGACGTTCTCAACATCCAGACCGAACCAGCACCCCAGAGATCCGACGAAAGGTCAGCGCAGACAACGAGAAGTCACGACTCAAGGAAGACCGCCCTCGTAAGGAGGATCGCCCACGACTAAGTGAGGACCGGTCGCGACCAAAGGAGGAACGACGGTCTCAAGAGGAGCGACAGGAATCACATGCCCATAATCATAATCATGGTCACCATAGCCATAGCCATAATCGAAGCGTGGACTTGACCCCTAGGAAAACCGACGACTTTGTGGAGCGAAAGATGCGACCTGTCCGCGACAACCTCGGTCGCTTAAAGAAGGCCACGAATAAAAATTATCCCGTCAGGGAGAACCTCATCAAAACCCTCAAGACCGAGCTGATTGCGATTGGCAATTTCATTCGTGCTGAGACAAGAGAAAAAGCGGAGCTGGAGGAGCGCTTGTGGTAAGTTTTACCCGTCGTCCGAGAACTTCGAACAACACCAGCTTACACTCAGCAGGGCATACACAGTTTCTAACTACTGGCCGAACAAAAGCGTTGGTGTGCCCCAGGTGAAGGGCATGTATACCAAGATGTTAAGTCAAGAATTGAACGGAAAGCAAAACGGTGGACAGCAGACGAACGGACAGGCCAATGGGTCCTGAAGCACAAAAGCGGCGCACGCGACACGTCTGAATGGGTGTTGTCGCCAACAGCAACAATAACATGTTATACGTGCTTATTGGCATTGAACCGAATTTCACGGCAGTCAAATTTTTTTCCGCAGCATAGCGTAGGCGCTCGGGTGTTTGGACAACACACGCTGGTGGAGTCCTTTTCTTTCTTTTCTTCTTCTGCATGAGCCTATACCTGTCCCGATACAGTGTTTGGTCTTGGTGTTTATCCTTTTTCGGCGTACGAATTGGCAATAAAACTGGCGGAGGTTGTTTGCATTTCTGCGGTTTCAACTACGGCATGGACAGTGGGCTTGCATCTTTCATATTCCCCGGTGCAGCACAAGTATTCTGTACAAAGCTTGTCTCTGGCATACACCATTACAACGCTAGCTGCTGCGGCTAGACAGACTTCAATGAAGCTCTATGCATTCCATGTTTTGTGCTTATGAAATTGACTGAGTCATGTGTCATCAAATATTCCGTGGAGCTCCTTGCTTCCAGACCATCTGTCTCTTCAGTTGTTAACTATAGAACATTAGACATTAAACATTAGCATGAAGCGCGTAATACATTACTCCACCCATCCAATCTAATCCAATCAACCCATCGCTCTCTATACACTCTCCACTCTCTCGTTCTCATTCTTACGCCCCACTCCCCCTTCCAGCTCAGCACATCTTCTGCCCTCCTTCTTCACCTTCCTCCAATGATGCACGGCCTTGGCGGCAAACACCACATACGCAATATAACACACGACGACGTCGCACTGCAGTCCAGCACCCACATACACTAATAGGGTGTATGCGGTCGTCTCATCGTACCTGTACTCGTTGAAGGAGGGGTCCATGGTGAGGAAAGACCAGCTGGCGGATACGGACCTTGAGGGGTGGGTTAGTGCGGTTCTTGGGAGGTAGTGAAAGATCAGTGAGCCAGCATGGAAGTAGTGAGGGCGATGATGAGTTTCGGGGCAGGAGACATACCAGAGACTGGCGAAGGCGAGGCCGGAGGAGAGTGCAAACACCGGGTGTAAGTGTGAGGTGTGGATGAGAAAGTAGCAGAGGGGCAGGTGGATGAGTTCTAGCAAAGGCGCGAAGGCGGTGCGCCAGATGAACAGGGTTCTATACATATTGAATGTGAGTATCATTCTCCGTGCTCCCCCAACCCGGCTAGAGTCATATTTTACTCACACGCCATTTGGATCTGTCCCGCCCCAGCGGACGGGCGGTGGGTATTTAGGCGCGATTTCGTAGGCTGTAGCGTAAGTGTTCCAGAGATGTTGGCTGTAGATTTGGTCGCTGATGAAGAGGATCCATATCACAACAAAGAGAATGGTGATGGGGAGGAAGAAGAAAGGGCCGTAGCGGGGGGAGCCGTGCCAACGTGGGTCTTTAGGGGATGTGTAGGCCTGGAAGAGCGCCATGGTTGGTGTTGAAGTAGAGGAGAGACTACATGAGGATGTAGGTAGTGGTTGTTTGGATGTTAAGGGAGATCTGAGCTCGACTATATAGTTGAGAAAATACGAAGTTTTGGTAGTGCCATCGGCTAGTAGACGTCGGAAGGAAGAGGCAAAGAAGACCCAAACTGCCAACTCTATGTACGAACCGTTGCATCAACGCACTCTTGGTATCACAGTCACTCAAAGACCTCGGTCACATCATCGATCCATCGACCTAACGTGCACTACCCGCCTACTAGCATATATCCCTCATACACTCCAAACTTTCAACCAAACCTTGCTCTGTTCCACAGCGTTTCTAGTGTAAAGGCCCACGTAACCACTGCAGCACCGCCCCAGCAGTCAAACACTACTGATTCGCACGCCGAGCTAATCGAGGCGCAGAATCTCAGTATAACAAGCAAAGGCTTAGGTAAGGCAGACTGCTCGTGTAGAACTTACTACCAGGGGAAACCGGAGCTGCGCTCCTACTTTGGAAACTTGGCGAGAAACGCTCACGATCCGAGCAGAAGAGTAGCGACAATGTGAGGAAAATGCAACCTCGCACAATGTGAAAGTATATGCAAAAGAGATCCAATGGCAATGAGAGTCTTCGTGCTGCTGCCTTCGGATCAAGGCAACGAAAGTTCAGCTCCTAGAGCCCAGGCAACGCAGTCAGCACAAGTCCTGAACACAAGGTCAAATCTAGGCGAAGGAAATGAACAACTGCCAAGCTCTTCTTTACTTGATTTTCTCTCTGGCAGAAGGAGATCTACGTAGAAGTGGACTTTTTCGTAGCAAAGGAGAGAAGAATTTGGAACGCGAACTGGTGATTGACACGAGAGGTTGCCAACGCCGGCCCAATGACTGATAAATTCGATGGCTGAATAAACAGAAAACAAGCCCATCCCATACTCCGAATATGACGGCAACCGAAAGACCTGAGAGGCATATGCAAATGCACGCTACCATGAACCGGAAATATCGAATTATACATTCCACTTCTACCTCTTATACAATTCCACCCTTGCTGGATATCTTGACCCCGCGGGGCTACTACACCGCAATCCCCCTCTTCTTCCAGCCCCCAGGACCCCTCCAAGCCCAGCCCCACAGACCACACGCTATCCAAACGCAAATCGCCATAGCCCAAAACGTCGAGGCATAGCACTCCTTCCCGTAGCAGAGTACATCATCCTTCGGCGTGCCAAGCCCCTGCTCCTCTCCCGCCCCACTGGCACGCTGATACACAGCAGCGTAGATGGCACCCCAGAGGGTTGCGCCCGCGGCGGGTGTCATAGCCAGAATACCCCAATTCGTGCCGAAATTCTCGACGCCCCAGACAACGCTAACAACAATCGGAGTGAGAGAGAAGACGGCGCCATAGCCGGCTCCAATGAGGGCGGAAACAACGGCGAAGCGGGAGGGGTGGTTCTGGACCCAGCCGGATGCGAGCAGGAGCTGGCCGAGCGAGAGGATGAAGGCAAAGGTAATGAGGAAGGATATGCGGGAGACTGTGAGGCGACGGGGCCTCTCGAGGGATGTGAGGGAGGATACAGAATTTGCCACTGAGTCGGGTCCCCAGCGGTGCTGGTGCAGTGGGGCCACCGGGGCGAGGAGATCGGATAGCGTGCCTGTCACGAGACGGGCAACAGTCGACGTGAAGGCCACGATGGAGACGTGTGTAGCGGGGGAGGTGGTAGAAGAGGTATGCGGGGGCGAAAGGGTGCCAATGATGGTGCCCAAATTGTTGATGAATGCCTCGCCGGGGCCGGTAACGAGAAAGAAGCCGGCTGCGAGCCACCACATGGTAGGGTCCATGACGTAACGTCGTGTCTCCTCGTTCAGCAGCCACGTCTTCTTCCTTGCCTCTTCTTGTGCCTGCAATTTGAGGCGTTCAGCCTCGGTCTGGAGGAAGTCAAAGGTCGAGTCGGAGAGGTCGGTGGTGGCCATGGTCCCATATCCGTGGTTGATCTGGGCTTGGGTGAAGAACTCGTCCCGCGCCAGCAGACCTGAGCGCTCTAGCTCGTCGACCGCCTCGTCAATCATTTCCCCCTCATCTATGATCTGAAGCGTGAACGTGCCGATGATGCCTCCACATAGCAGAAGAACGCCCAAGAAGAGGAAGAAGCGGAAGACGTCTACATCTCCTCTGCTTCCGTCGGGATTCTTCTCGAACAGCAGGCGACTGCCCACTTGGCTTTGCCACATGCCGCTCAGACCGAAGGCGGCAATCGGGACAGCCAGCGCAATGCCTTTGGCGTTGCCGCGGCCAAAGTTCTTTGCACAGGTTGTGACGGCAGACAGATACATGCAGCTGGTTCCCATGCCGACGCTGACGAATGCGAACACCATGACGCCGAACGGCCACCCGTCGCCGCCAGCCGAGGGCGGAGGGCCGCTCTTGTATGCGAATGCGGCCAGCAGATAGCCCAGGCCGAACAGCGCGCCAGAAAGGAAAGACGGGACCCCAGGGCCAAGTCGATCGCACAGGTATCCGAAGGCGGGAACCAGCAGGTACATGCCCAGCTCCGCGGCTATGGACACCAGGTTGACCTGCAGCTGGGTGTAGTGCAGCCGCGACTGGAAGAGGTGGCCGTAGAGCGAGTAGGCCGTGATGCTGCCTGCACACAGGCAATTGACGATGGCCCAGACGAAGCTCAGCCATCGAGCGGCCTCGCGCTTCAGCCTCTGGCGGTCGCGCTCCATGATGCCCTCGGCGACCTGCTCGAAGAAGCTGCCGGCGTAGCTGGTTTCTCCCGAGTGCCGGTTCGATTCGTTTTCGCTGTCGGGCTGCAGAAGCGGGCGGCGCGGAGAGGTCGGGGGGTGGTAGTCGAGTCGGTCAATGGTGATGCCATTGCTGTTGCGCTTGGAGGCTGACGGAGACGACGTGGGCGACATGCCGCTTTCGGAGCGCGTGGACGTGTGACCGGGCCTGAAACTTAGAAAGCCGGCGCCATGCTCACTAGGAATACAGAAGAGAAAAATACGACGAAGAAAAATGACGAGAGGGAAGCGGACGACGAGGAGCAGACCGTGTCCGCGTCTTCTGGGTAGAGAAGCGGTCAAGCGGCCAGATGGTCGGACTGCGTGGTGGTGTTGTCGCGGAGCAATGGCGTCGAGGCTGCTGGTCGCCGCCTGCTGCAGGCGCTGATTCGCCGGCGCCTTGGACATGCAAAACCTCACATTTTTGGGCGGAGAGCAACCATCGAAGCCTCCACCACCCGATAGCCGCCCAGCACCAGCACCGCAGCGATGGCGCCCTCGCAGGCCGTCCAGGTCAACCTCTCGCCGGCAGAGCTCTCGTTCCTGCGCTCGACCCTCGCGCAGACGCCGCCCATCCGCCTCGACCACACCAAGGGCCCCAGGGACTTCCGGTCCATGCGCGCCGAGTTCGATGTGCTGCCCAGCGCAAACGGGAGCGCCCGCATTGCCCTCGAAGACGGCACCGAAGCCCTGGTAGGCGTCAAGGCCGAGGTCGAGAAGTCGCAATGGCGGCCCTCGCCGGGCGGGCCAGCGCATCTCCTCGCTGCCGCGGCTGGCCAGGCCGACGAGGGCGAGGACGGGGGAGACGACAGCAGGGGGAAGGGCCAGAATGCGTGGATTGAGATGAGCGTGGAGATCCCAGGCTTCCGTGAGGACGACTCGCTGCCCGTGTTCCTTGCCTCCATGCTCACCGAGAGCTTGCTGGCGAGCGGGGAGCTCAAGGACAGGCTGTACATCAACAGCCGATTCCACTGGAAGCTGTACATCGACGTGGGGCCTGCTCAGATCATGATACCCCAAACAACACTGACGGCGCACTAGATCCTCCTCCTCTCCCCCCCGCTTTCCTATCCCCTCGCCCTCCTCTCCATGGCCGCCCACCTCGCCCTCCTCACCTCCCGACTCCCCGCGCTCAAGTCCGAGAAAGACGAAGACCCGCTCTTCGACGACGACTGGGATGCCGCTGTCCCTCTCTATCCCAAGCAGAAGGGAAACGCCACAAGCCGCACCCCAGTCGACACCCCCCCCGTCATCGTGCTCGCCATGGCCGTGGGCGACAACATCATCTTCGACCCTTGCAAAGAAGAGCTAGCCGTCGCAGATGCAGTGCTTGCCATTGCGTGCGCCCGCTCCAGGACGTCGCCCACCGGCGCGCGCATTGTGTCTCTTCGAACGATCGACCCGCCGTCTCACCTCACCCCGCCCGGTGTTCCTGACTCTATGAACTCGGCCACGGGTGGGAAGGCTCCGGCTTCCAGCGCCGATGCCCTGACGCAGCGGGAGCTGCTCGCCAACTCAGGCGTGTGGACGCCTCCGCGGGGCGGCATGAAGAGGGGGCTGATTTCTCAAGTGGTTGCGATGGTGGTTGAGAATGGAGGGGTGGCAGAGGAAGTGATCAGCGCCCTGCAAGCAATTGAAGTAGGCTGAAGAAAAGGGCCGCACAATCACGTTACCGATGCTGGACAGTGTTTCCGCAAGAGCAACCTCCAGGCCGATGTAGGGGACGACGGAAGAGTTTCCTCCATCATGTGAGGTCGAAGAGGCCTTGCCGGCACCATGTGCCACGTGCCTCGATTCCTTAACCCGCACCATGAAGCGAGAAGCAGGAAGTGGCGAGCCATCCATTTCCGCGGACGCCTAGATAATATCGCCCAATAGGTAGATGTACATAGAAGCTCTGAGGTGATGAGGCAATGGTTCCCCCCCTTTGCCATTCACCTTACCGCTTCTTTAGTTGATACCAACCATCAGCGTGTACCTTTGGCATTGACTATTTCTTTGTGTGGCGCCAAATGTCCCTGCCAAATACGATCATCAATCCAAACATAAATCATCGCAAGGCTGCACCTTCTCGCCACTTGGAGTGACAGTGATTTTCGATCACCAACACATCCGCTTAAAATGTAAGCCTATTCGTGGTGTCCACACAGGCCAGTACACGCTAACGCAGCGTAGAACAAATTACGGGGTACCGGTACAAGCGTATTACATAACCGCGGTACGGCAAGTTCATCCAGTTAATGGATTTCCCTCAGTGCGCTCGCCTTTGGCCATCTAACCTCTCCTTAATAACACGATTTGCACTTCCGGGAGAAAAGAGACATCATGCACAATCGACTTCCGGCACCCTGTGAAGGTTTTTACTCTGCTGTCACGCTCGGCATGAGCTTTGTCTTGATCGTCTCGTTCTGAGCAGGGCACCCATGCAATGCATTTGCCCTAGCCCGAGGTGTATCGTCGTCCGCTTGTCCTAGTACGGCCGAGCATGGACTAGCAGACGTCGCCCATGGTAAAGTTGTATCACTTTGGGCCACCTTCAACTTCACTGCAGCAAAGCTGTCAGCGGAAATGTTCACTAGATAGCCATATCAGAGCTGTCCGTGAGGCGCAGCGCAGAGTAGGTGCAGCTGGCTAATGGTCCTCAATGCCGCCCTCACTCATATTCGAAACACCCATAGCTTTGCCTCCACCATCCCGCACTCCTCAACCCTCCTCCCCATCAACAAGCACACACCATCCCCTGCAATAACGCCTTCGAACTTCCCCTCGCCCCGCAATCTCTTCTAAGGGTAAGCTGCTGAATGTTTTTGCATACCGTACACCACGGCCTTAAAGACTTCTTTCAGACCTGCAGTTGTAATCTACGATGAGGAGACGGGACCGCCTGCAACTCCGTGTGCGCGAGTTTCTCGCGTCAGACACTCCAAGTCCAAGTTCATCGGTTAGAGTTCCTCAATCGCCTGCACAAACAACATCGAATAGAAGCGCGCCGGCCTCAGTACCGTCGCGAAACCAGGCCCTCGAAAGCGCATTGGCGATACACTTACAGAAGATCCCGGAAGCTGAAAAGACAGCGTTCCTGGAAGCTTCAACGACCATCGACGAGGAGGCTCTATTATCCAATGCTAGGAATTACGATGTAGCACATAAGTGCAACTCATCCTTTAGAGCTCACGCCGAACCTCTTTCGAAATTCCTGAATCTGCTCAACAGATTCATGGGAGGCGTCGCCATTGGTGTTCAGACAAGCCCTGAAATATCATCTCTTGTAGTTGGCGCAGTCCGGATTGCCATCGATCTAGCTTTGAAGTTCACGACATTTTTCAGCAGATTGACCGACATGATCTGTAAATTCGAAGACTACCTAGGACCACTGATAGAGTACGCGCAGGCAGCAGATATTGATCTCGTGGAAAAGACGGTTGTCAATATTTACGGAAATGTGCTTGATTTTGGCTGGAAAGTACGTCGTGTCTTCCTGCACGCCAACGGCGACAGACGGAGGTGGACATCCTTGAGAGCTTTCATGCGCCAGCATTGGGAGACTTTCGAGTCAGATTTTGTATCCATCAAAGAGGACATGCAGCACCATCTCGATGTTCTACTGCATTCTGTCCAAGCACTACATTTTGATGCTTTCAGGAAGGCTGAACAGGAGCGGCGACGTGAAAAAGAACGTAGGTGTAGTCCTTTCCAACCCTCTCTGCGCGGATGCCCTACTGATGCTTTGTTCAGGGAATGAAAAATCAGCATTCCTATCTTGGATTTCGAATATCGACTTCGAGAAAGTCCATGAGGACACGTACGCGAAGAAGCACGAACGAACGTGTGATTGGTTGATCAACGAGCCAAAGTATCGACAGTGGTTTGGCAGCTCCATCTCATCACTTCTATGGTGCTGCGGAAAGCGTAAGGAGCGATGTACCCCTGGAGTGCTGCAATCCGCTAACTAATTACCCGTAGCTGGGATCGGCAAGTCAGTACTCGCGTAAGTATGTGTGTACCCGAATTTAGTCTTGATCACCATTCTCAGAGTCAATGAACTAGGTCAAACGTCCTAGAAAACATTACCGCCGAATGTGGCCTACGAGAGGATATTGCCGTTTGTTTCGCCTACTACAACTATCGGGACACACGGTTAGGAGATGTTTCTCAGATCATAGCTGCTCTTATCAAGCAGCTGTGTCGGAGAAGGGACAACATACCTTCCGACCTGCTCAGACTCAAGCATGATGCTCTTCATCCATCTTCAGTCAGCACAGCGGAGAAGTTTGTTTCACTCATCGAAGATCTCTCTCACGTATTTGTTGTCTTAGACGCTTTAGACGAGTGCCCGGAACAGGAGAGAAAGGACATCATTGGTTTTATCGCTGAAATAGTCACCGCACGATTTCCATGCTGCGTTAAGGTATTCGTTACTAGTCGAAGGGAAATGGATATCGCCAAGGCTTTTGAAGACAAGCACATACCGACAGTTGAAATTCGAGCAGAGAACGTTGCAGCCGATATAGAAATCTTTGCGCGCAACCAAGTCGAGAAACTCCGGAAAGGAGAGCATGGAAAGACTCTCTACATTACCAGCGATGAGCTTGAGAAGAGGGTCATTGAGACGCTTACAAGGAAGGCAGACGGCATGTAAGTCTGAACCCACTGTTAAACAATGACCCTGAACGCTAATCAAGAAGTGTAGGTTTCTTTGGGTTAATTTTCAAGTGGATAGCCTCTGTCAAATCAGCAAGGCTCAAAAGGATCAGCTAGTCGAAGACGCACTGGAATCACTACCGGAGGGCTTGGAGGCCACCTACATTCGAATATTGGAGCGAATCGAAGGCCAGCCACCGTACATGAGAGAACTAGCGCTGAATTGTCTCGCGTGGATGATTTATGCCCGAAGGCCTCTGAGCACCAAAGAACTACAAGATGCGCTTGCAACAAATTCAAAGTGCAAAACCCGACGAGACTTACAACCTGATCCTCCGAGAGTGATATTAGAAGCCTGTGGGAATTTACTAGAGGAAGCTAATGGCGCGATTCGACCGATCCACTACACAGTTCAGGAATTCTTAGGTAAACATGGCCAGGGACTGCCACGAGATTCCATCCGACAGCAACTTCTAGACTCAAATTCCATGCACACACGGTTAAGCCTAGCATGTCTTAGGTACATTCATCTGGTGGCTTTTAGTAAGCCGGCTACAGATACTTTTGACCTCTCTATTCGCCTTCATGACAATATTTTTGCTGGGTATGCATGTCAACATTTCGATTACCATATTACGCGATGCGACGATGTCCCTCCGGATACCATGCACCAGCTGAGCAAACTCTTCCGGCAAGAGAGTGAATTCCTTTCAGCCATCCTGCAGATTAGGGCCCTACGAGACGGATTCGATTATCTCAGTATTGATCGCCATTTTGATCATATGCTGTTCCTAGTATCTGCTAGTACAATTGTTTATAGTACTAGTCTTTACAACATTCCTGTTGTAAGACAGAATTGGGTAGATCATATACCCCCAATGTATGCATTACACCTCGCATCTTCTGCAGGGCTAATCACTGCTGTTGTTCGACTTCTAAACGAAGGCTGCGACATCAACGAGAAAGACAAGAGCGGCGGTACTCCACTATACTATGCATGCTTTGAGGCCCACTTCCAAATCGTTCAGACGCTACTCAATAAAGGCGCCAACGTCAACGCGCAGGGTAGACCCTACGGCGATGCTCTCAATGCAGCTTCATATAGAGGCCACGACCAAGTAGTGAAGCTGTTGCTTGAAAAGGGCGCCAACGTCAACGCACAGGGTGGACAGTACGGCAGCGCACTCCAGGCGGCTTCATACCAGGGCCATGAAAAGGTGGTGAAGCTGCTGCTGGACAAGGGCGCCGACGTCAACGCACATGGTGGAGTGTACGGCAACGCACTTCAGGCGGCTTCAGCTGAAGGTAATGAGCAGGTGGTGAAGCTGCTGCTGGACAAGGGCGCCGACGTCAACTTACAGGGTGGACGCTACGGCAACGCACTTCAGGCGGCTTCAGCTAAAGGTAATGAGCAGGTAGTGAAGCTGCTGCTGGACAAGGGCGCCGACGTCAACGCACAGGGTGGGGTGTGCGGCAACGCACTCCAGGCGGCTTCAGCTAAAGGTAA